>CM064510.1:34262849-34478318 GCA_032716605.1 Paralithodes platypus | reverse complement strand
TTCATGCTGAACCTAGGGACCCAGATCACGTGCTGGCCAGGAACAACTTCAGTCACAAGGTATGCTCAATGTCTTTGACAGAGCCAATCAAATCAGGCTCACTAATGCCTTCACTATATTCTATGACAGAGCTCCAGAGTATCTAAAGAGTGATTTTGTTAAAGCAAATGAGAGGAGTGGACATAACACAAGAAACAGGATGTTTAATTTTACAGTCCCGAGAATTCAAGGACAGGGTAAGCAAACATTCTTCTTCACTGCCATCAAAGACTGGAACGACCTACCCCAGTCAGTTCCGTGAAAAGAGAACACTGTATTCCTTCAGACGTAGCCTGAATGTACACCTGAACCGGACAGTTGCGAGAAGGGAGCACCAAGCTTATGTCTACTACTAAATACGACATAAGAGATAGGCAAAACAAACTGAAATGATTACTGATTACGGATTACTGATATTTACTATAGGATGTAAGGTATCTTAAAAATAACCCCCAGAAACACTTTCTCTAAAGTATCTATTTCTTTTATCCTCCCCTTTTCCCCAGCTAACCTAATCCCACAAGGACCCCATTGGAAATACGCCTAACGACCTTATTGGGCTATCCTTAGTTGGAATTATGCAAAGCTGGTACATGTCATATCTGTAACATACTATGTGGTACCAACTCTGTAAATTGCTAACTGAATAAATATTATTATTATTATTATTATTATTATTATTATGATGTTTGAAGTTCGCTTGATTCAGGATGTTGAGGATTTCAGGATCTTGGTTCCAGAGATCATACATACTTTGCTGGAATTGGTTTTCCAATACGGGTAATGCTACGAAAAATATACAGTATACCACAGTCTTGTAGACACTCATCAGAAGATCCTTGAGAATTGTAGTGTACATAAGTGCTATTTTTGTGTTACCGACCATAGATTCATTGGTGCTATCCTAAGGTTGTGCCTCAAAACCAGAAACACCTCAAAATATACCCAAAATGTCATCTTCAGAAGCTCAAGGAAGAGGAGTGTGCAAGGGAATATGCAATGATGGTGTTACAGCACTTTGTTTCCTGTAAAGTCCTATAGAACTGTAGGTGAGCTTCCAATGTGAGGCACTTGCTCCAGCTATTGAGTGTGTTGAAGCTAAATCTAGGTCAAGATGGGGCTTTATATATAATCATTATAGAGAGTTGTTCTACCAGACTGACTAGAGACCAGGGTCACCACAGGGCACCATCCCATAGAGCAAGAGCTTTCTTGCAGAGAGGCAAGAGAGGTATGTCAAGGGAATTTTTCAGGAGTTTGAAGACTATTTCTCTGCAAATAGCCTATATCATGCTTACTAACTATGAAGAAGTTCTGCTCTAAGTCTGCCCCCTAGGATAATTAAGTTTGAATGGCAGATACAACAGTTGTATTGGATGATAAAGAGTGTAGGGGTTCGCTGGGCTAAGTTTCTCTGAGCAGCTGTGCAAGGCTCCCGCTCCCGGTAGACAAATTCGATCAGGAAATGACCAGCTATCTGTTCCTGTTCAACTATTCAGTGAAGACCCATTTATTTGATGATGCAATCGAGGATGTAGCTGGTATCTATGGCATTTCTGCAGAACTTACAAAAGCCAAGGAAGGGCCCAGTATCATATATATATACATGTTTAATACACAAACCCCCCCTGGGGGTAAGGGGGCCTCCATCTTATGGTGGAGGAAAAAAGAATATGCCCCACGGCGTCATACTGCGTGTTGTACAAGACGACTAATAGGGGAAATGGGGGTAGATTGTAGGCACCAATCGAACAGGCCTATACCCAGGAGAGGCTGTAGGCATTTGATAAGGAGTCGCTGGAACTCCTGTTTCATTTTCTTGGCCTCTCTTACTGTTTCCCTTTGTGCCTCACTTGCGCTGAGAGTAGTCCAAGCATGCTCTCACAAACACCTCCTCCTCCTATCTACCTCACTACACTTAACATGCACACCACACTTCGTCCTTCATAATTATTTTAAAACAAATATGAACACAGACCCAGCCTCGGAGACCCCAAGGGGAGGGGGGGGACCGTAAATGCTCCCACACCTGCCCGACCTCCCCCTGACGACACCTCTAAATGCTCTGGACGACGGCCTGTCACTCTTACTATCAACTTTTGCAATATTCACAGACTTTCCTCTAATTTTCACTCCGTCGAACACCATCTCTCCTCCTACAAACCTGATCTTCTTTTCCTCACCGAAACCCAGGTATCTGAGACAACTTCCAGCAGGCCCTTCTCTGTATCCTCCTACTTTCTCTATCCTAGTTTCAAAGCCAAAGGCGGATGTTGTGCATACGTGCACAACAAACACACTTGCTCTCGTGTTCCCGATTTCGACTCCTCTGAATTCTCAACTTTATGGCTCAAACTATCCTGTCATTCTCATACTAAATATTTCTGTGCTGTCTATCTTTCCCCTAACTCTACCGACTTTCCCAAATTCTTTGACTATCTAAACTCTAAAGTGGAACACATTCTATCCATCTCTCCCTTCTCTGAAATCTCCATCTTAGGAGATTTCAACGTTCACCACCGCCAATGGCTCTCCTCTCACACTACTGACCAACCTGGTGAACACGCCTACGTCTTTTCTATTATAAATGACCTAGAGCAGCTGGTCCAGCAACCCACCCGTATCCCGGATCGCTTCGGAGATCGGCCCAACATTCTTGACTTATTTCTGACTTCTAACCCTCCTTTGGGCTCCTCCGATCATAAGCTTATCTCCATCACCAGTCCTATCTCTTCAGCACGGCCACCCGATCCTCCCAGCTGGCGGCGCTTGTGGCACTTTGGCGCTGCCGACTGGGAGGCTCTCCGGCAGTACTTCGTTGATTTCCCATCGAATGACTTCTGCTTCCGTGGCCGAGGACCCTCGGATATTGCTGAACACATTACCGAGGTAATCCTCTTGTACATTCCATTTTCTTTCTCTCAGTCTAATGTAAAATAATCTTGGTTTACTCACGCTTGTTCTACTGCTGTCCACAACAAGGAGGAAGCATTCAAATGTACTGACGCCTTAAAACTCAAGAATCTTATTCTTCCTATGTTTCTGCCCGGAATCAAGCCAAATCTGTTCTTCGACTTGCCAAGCACTCTTTCATCAATAATACTGCACTGAACTATCCAAATCTAGCTCTTCCCAAGCTTTCTGGCAACTAGCCAAAAACCTCTCCAACAATTTGTCTTCCTCGTCTTTCCCTCCCCTTTTCCGTGCTGATGGCGCTACCATCACTTTCTTCCTCCGGACAAAGTTGAACTCTTTGCTCAAACATTTGCTAGAAAACTCCACCTTGGATGATTCCAGTGCTAATCCTCCCTCTCCACCATCCTCTCTCCTACTTCTGCCTAATAACCTAATCACTTCTAATGATTTACTTTCTACCCTCTCTGGGCTTAATACTAAGAAGGCGTATGGTCCGGACGGTGTTCTTCCTGTTGGCCTCAAAAACTGTGCTTCCCTGCTGACCCCTGTCTAGGCAAACTCTTTCATCTCTGTCTCTCCTCTAACGTCTTCCCTACTTGCTGGAAGTTGCTCTCATTCAACCTGGCCCAAAGAAGAGCGACCGCTCTCAACCCTCCTACTATTGTCCAATTGCTCTCATCTCTTGTATCTCTAAAGTTTTTTAAACTATTCTTGCTTCCAAATATGTTATGCATTTCTCTATTATAATCTGCTCTCACATTGCCAGTATGGCTTCCTTAAGGGTCGCTCTACTGGTGATCTTCTTTCATATCTTACTAATTCTTGGTCATCCAACTTTCGGGACTTCAGTGAGACTTTTTCTGTTGCACTAGACATATCGAAGGCATTCGATAGAGTCTGGCACCTATCTTTAGTTTCCAAACTACCCTCCTTTCCTTCGGTTTCCATCCCTCCATCTGTGCCTTTGTCTCTAATTTCCTTTCCGGCCGTTCCATAGCTGGACGGCCATCGCTCACTTCCTCATCCTATCAACTCCGGTGTTCCTCAGGGTTCTCTCCTATCTCCTATTCTCTTTTTAATTTTCATATATGATCTCCTCAACTGTACACCCAGTCCCATCCATTCATATGCAAACGACTCTACCTTACACAACTCAATTAGTTTCCCAGAACGCCCCAGCCAGCAGTCCCTCAAAATCAAACGTAATGAAGCCATAAAACACTTATCTTCTGATCTAGCTACTATTTCCAATTGGGGTAGAGAAAACCTGGTTGCATTTAACACCTTAAGAGCGGGTGGTGGAGTATATTTGACAGTGCCGCCCAGCGTTTTTTTTTTTACCATAAATAGGGTTATTTCCGTGCTCTTTTTCATGCATAAACAAGAGCCAGAGCGTAATACAAGTATGTATCCCCGAGGCGTAGATTGAGCTTTCCAATGACACCCGAACCATCCTTCTACGATCACTGGTTGTCTTGCAACGATCGTGCAATCGAAGGGCAAAATCGCTAAAATACGGTCATATTGTTACATAATTATGTGTGTAGCGAGTGAGAGAGGGTGGAGTAGAGTGGAGTAAATGTCAGTGGGCCCACGATGGTCGTGGCGAGCGGTCATGATGTAATCTATGATCCTCCCACCGCTCGGCTCTCTCTCATAGCCAATATTGCGCCAAAATTGCACACAGACTTAAGTCGGGCCCCGCCACATTGTCCAGCTTTTTAGAATCGGACTTAAATCGGGCCCCGATAGACAAGGGTTAATGCTTCCAAGACCCAATTTATCCATCTTACTACCCGTCAGGAATCTCCAGAGGACTATCCCTTATTTATCAACAATACAAAAATCAATCCTTCATCTTCTCTTCAATATTCTCGGTGTTTCTTTTTCTTCTGCTATCACATGGAAGGACCATATTACTAGTCTTGCTAAGGCAGCCTCCCAGAAGCTGTGTGTGCTCAACCGCCTCAAGGGGTTCTTTACCCCTGTGCAGCTTCTTGCTCTGTACAGGGGCACAGTGCGTCCTTGTATTGAGTATTGTTCACATGTGTGGGGAGGATCCTCTCACACCGCACTCCTAGACAAAGTAGAAAGGAAAGCCTTTCGTATCATTAACTCCCGTCCACTCACCAATTCTCTGCAATCTCTCTCTCTTCGCCGCAATGTTGCATCTCTCTCGCTATTCTATCGCTACTACAAAAATCATTGTTCCTCGGAGCTATTTCAGTGTATACCACCTCCCCTCCGTCGGGTACGTAGTACCCACCTTGCAACATAATCCCATTCCTACTCTGTGCAACTCTCTAACCCAAGAGTGAAATGCTATTCTCATACTTTCTTCTGTTCAACTGCTAAGCTCTGGAACTCGCTCCCAGAATCAGTCTTTAATCTTCCTATGACTTTAAATTGCTTCCAACTCTGTGTGTCTAGGTATTTTAGGCTCGAACGTCCCCTTGATTTTGGCCCTGTCACTCTTTCAAAACTGGGCGAAGGCACTCACTGCAGGCAGTTATGCCTTTTGTCTCCTTCATTCACATAGACAGAAAAAAAACAAAAAAAAACAGTAGAGTTACGATGGATCTCGCTTGAATGTGAGTTCCGATCCTCACCATGGCCAGGAATGGATAGAGCACTTATGGCATTAGCACTTGGTACAGAGTTTCTCACCTTGTTACTCTCTGAAATTGGAATAACAAATATATAATTATAATTATATGCATAAATTATTTAACATTAAGAAAGTTATAAATATAAATAGTAGTTCATATTAAAAAATTATCAATACATATATAAAGTTTTAAGTAATCAGATAAATACGGAACTTAACCCCTCCAATCCCAGCGATGTATAATATACATATATATAATATACATATATATATGTCGCTGGGACTTGGGAGTTACTTATCTACTGACGGATATTATATCCGTCAGTAGATAAGTAACTCCTAATTCCCAGCGACATATATATCCGTCAGTAATGTACTTCCCTTGTCACTGCCCGTACAAGGCTGTACCAGTTACCACGACCGTTTGAGCACTGCTCCCGTTATGGCAACACTTCTCAGCTTATATAATGTCATGGCCCTATCTATTTCATGTCTCAATTATTGTATTAATTAGTTTTAGTTAAGTCTCTCATGCTTCATTGTTCAACTTTATATATGAATCAGTTTCTTTGTTCATAAATTCGAATTGAGTGAAGCCTCATTTCCTTGTAATTATGTTCGACTTGAGTGAAGCCTCAAGACTTTTATCCATTTAACTTTGAGACCTGGGTGAAGCTCCGACCTCGGTTATTCGAGACAGAGACAGACCGGGCTTCATCCAAAGCTATATAAGGCTCCCAGAATTTGAGTTTAGTCAGTCTCATCTCAACACGACAACGAGGTCTCTTTTACTCTCCCCAAGGTGTGAGGGGTGAGCTTGGACGAGAGAAGGCATCACCAATGGATAAGTTTGTTTGTTCCCTGTTTTTAAATTGGGGTTCATTGGGGTTAAATTAACATTGATAATGTTTTTGTGTGCGGTTGGGATATAGGAATCTCCTACATATTAATTATTTGTTTATATGTATCATTAAACCTAAGAATATAATATTTAAACTAACTTAATTGTTTCATAATTCCTGATTTGTATTATTACCTTATTATCTCATTATTATCTTATTAACTTATTATTACCTGAACTTATTATATTAATAACTTCTATCATAATTGCCTTATAATAACTTTCTTATTAACTCCTAAAACTCACTTTAATCTTTTGGCGTAACCTCCAGTTAGTTGATTAAAATCCCTAGACTCTTAGTACATTGCTTCAAAGTTCTCTATTAATATTAACTGGCTATGTTGCCTCATCTTTGGAGGTGGATAGGTGGTCTCTCCTGCCATTTTTGCCACATTGCTTGGGACTGCTGGGGACTTTTATTACTGTATCCTACGGTACAGTACGGGTTAACCCTTTGAAGATCATGACGCATTTTAACCGTATATTCTTGATATCATTACACAATGTCTTACAGATTAGGAAGGATCTGTGAAAATTAAATGGGAAAACACTATCTCAATTAACCCTCTGACTTTCATACACCCTTCCTAACTTAAATAAGATCGTCTAATGATACCCAGAGAAGATAACCCAAATGCGAAATCTGACCTTGAAAGGGTAAATAAAAGAATACATGTACAGTATTTAAAAGAACCTCTAATGGAATATCATATACAAACATTTCCTCTTCATCTGCGCTTTTACAGTACTACGAAAGAAAACGTGAAAGAGTAAAACCTTGATCAAGAATAGTAGAAATACGGAAGGGGAGACTTTACAAGAAACAGGGGACAAATTAAATAGAAGGGGATGAAGAGGGAGAATGGTGAAGAGGAAACAAAATGAGTATGGAAATGAAAAGCTGGTAAAACATCGCCTGAATGGAAGGGAAATGAGAAGGATAGTAGAGAGACAGATAGATGGATGTATACATAGATTGATAGATAAATACATATATATATATATATATATTTATATATATATATATATATATATATATATATATATATGTTTCTAATCTCTCAGTGGGGTTCGAACCGCCGACCGTCAGGACGATAGCCGACGCTTTAATCAACTACACTACGGCAGTCGTGGTGTAGTTGATTAAAGCCTCGGCTATCGTCCTGACGGTCGGCGGTTCGAACCCCACTGAGATTAGAAACATTTAGTGGCTCACGTGTATTTGTGATATATACTCTATATATATATATATATATATATATATATATATATATATATATAGAGAGATAAGTGAATAAGAATGGGGAGAGCAAATATGAAGGGGTAGATTAGGCATAAACGGGCAAATTAAAGGTGAGTGAGAGAGAACAAGAGAGTGTGAGAGTGTATGTGTGAGTGTGAGCGTGCGTTTGTGTGTGAGTGTGTGTTTGTTACTTTCAGAGTTCCTATTATTATATGTATTTGTCCTCTTTGCTTTCTACCCTTTCCATTACTTCATTATGTTTGTGTTCTTCATCTCCTTTCCTTTTTACGATCTGCCCCTCCGTCACATTTTCTTTCTCCTCGCTCCACCGTCATGTGTTTTTTTTTTTTTTTTTTTATCATTCTTCTCTTCAACTCCATTCCCTTGTTTCCTATCATACTTCAAATGTTGCTTCATACTCTGTTTTCTGTTACTATTCCCCTTCAAGCAGTTTTCCATCTGTATTTGCTTTCCCGTTTTCTTCCCTTAACCCAAGAACGGCGAACGTCCTCAATTGAGTCTGTAGTGAGAGAAGGCGAGCGTCCTCCTATGAGCCAAGGCCTAAAAAAAAAACTTTAAAAGGCCCCAGTAGCACTCAAACAAAAATAAATGGTGTTTAAATGAGATAATTCCCCTCCATACCTACTATCACTCCTCCACGTATGTCAAAATCCCCCCTTTTCCCCTCTCTTTCAATTATTACCTATTTGTCCTCTTATTCCCATATTTATTGGTGTATTTATCATGGAAATATTTCCAAACCGGTTTTAAGGCGTGGTCATGTGACTAGCGAGTGTGTGGTGTATCGGAGAGTGTATGGGAGTGATTCAGTCTGGCTTCAGGCATCGAGAAGGGAGGGTGTGGCTCACCTCAGCTCCACACTTCATGAATGACCGGTCGGCAACAATTCGCGATTTTGCCATGCAAACACTATTCCCACTTGTTTTATTGTTGTTACATGTTACTATCTTCATATTAAACCTAAAATAGGCGCATATGAATAAGTAATAAAGATATTAATGGTATAATTACGATTATAGTCATGAATGAACCAAATTACCTTCGCCTGGCGGGACGTTTCAAATACCATACCTACTGTACGTGCTTCTTAGGTTAAGGGGAGGTATGTCATTATTCTAGACTCCCTTCTCCCTCCTGCTTAGCCCCATTAATTTTGACATATTAACCCTCTCACGTTCTTGATGCAATTTTGAGCCTATTAGGGATACTTTAAATCTTTTGTTACCATCAGGGGTATTTAGAAACCTTTAGTTTAGTTACTTTAACCTCTGCAGTTGTCTTTGAGTTAGCTGTGGGCAGAAAACTTATTTTGGAGAGATAATTATAAGAGTGAGAGAACTCTATTTCTTATTGCTAATCTGGCAACTTCTGTGTCATATGGTCGTGAGAGGGTTAAGACGCTTGCCCCATTGGTTTGTAGATTTTAAGATCCTTTCGCTCCATATCTTTGTCAATATTAATACCTTGCGTGGTATTTAGGTGTCGATTTTTTCCTGGCGATCTAAAGCGAGCCTGTAGTTTTGGAGGAACATATTGCTACCAAAAATTTACAAATTTATCTCGAAGGTGGATCGTGGATATTTTGTTTTGTTTTTAGCTTAATGGAGTTCTAGGGAGGGAACTAAAATATCAATAAAGCAAAAATAGATACCACCTTAACTCTTCTCTCTTTTCTTCGATGTCATTCCTCTCCCACTGTTCTTCCACATCTCCTGTTTGTATTTTGTATTTTATGTTTCTGTCTCCATTGTATCATATTTCCTTATCCGCCCCTCTATATTCTTGCTTTCACTTTCGTCATTCTTTTCATTACCCTTCTTGTGTTGCTCTCCACCTCCTCTGTACTCAATATTCTCTCTTTCTATTAGTAGTGTTATTATTAGGGGTTCGTCCCCTACGGGGAACCCCTATTGTAATCATTAAACCTGGGTTTTCATCCAAATTCTTCTTACGCGCCGGTTTCGACGCAATAACTCCAGAACCGCTTTTTGGACCGGGATCAAACTTTCACAAGAGGTGCGTTTTTGTATTGGGCAACTTTTGATATGTTAAACATCCGGCATGGCGGCCAAACAGGTCCGTGGCAGCCGATTTCCCGAAAAACTTGACGCCTAAATACCGTCTCTCCCACTCACAGGAAACGACTGGGCTTTGGCATACGCACTCCCCTACTAATGCTCCGCAAATTTTATAGAGAAGGTTTTGCTTTTGCACGTGGGTTTTTTTCCGGCAATCTTGAAAAAAACCTCTAATTCCACTTAAAATTCCACATCTTGAAAACTACGCCGATGATCAAAGCCATGCTTGCGTAGTTGGGTGAGGCTCGCGATTCCGAACGTTTTGATACCAAAAAAAAATATAAATGGGTGGAATAGTTTGGCCGCAGCATTGAAAACTGTCTATTCTTAAATTACTTTAAAACTGCATTCGCTACCCACACAAAGTTTACCGTCTACAGTCTATAGGCTTCCACGGATCCCCCAGTTTTGCTTAATAACATAATCTCTTTATTATTCAGATCTATAAAAAATAATTATTTAACTCTCTCAAAACAGTTAGAGTCCCTACGAATTCCAGCAATTATTTAGCCAACCTACCTATACATACCTACCCTACCAAATAATAATGATAATTCAAATTTACTTTTGGTGAATGACAGAGTATTGGCTAAGGTTTAACAATTCCTCTCTTTGCCAAATGCTTAGTTTAATAACAATGATATGGACCATTAAAGTTTTGGCAATTGCCCGTGTGACTCGTATTTTAACACCTTACGAGCGGCCTATGCGGTTTATTTATATGTACCGCCCAGCGGGGTGTTTTTAGCCAAAATAGGGCTGTTTACGTGATCATTTTCATGCCTAAATAAGACCCAGAACGTAAAACAAGTACCTATCCCTGAAAGGGCATAAACAGAGCTTTCGAATGACACCATAACGATCCTTTTATGATGGCTAGTTTTCTTGCAATAACCGTGCAACGCGAGTGCAAAAAGCATGTAATTAGCCACTTTCCCGATACAATTCCTTATATAGCGAGTGAGAGAGGGAGGAGGGAGCTGGGATTCGTGTCAGTATGTTCGCCGCGGTGGTCTGGAGCAGTCATACGCTCGCTACTCTCCTGCCACCACTTGTCTCTCTCTCTCAGCAACTTTACGTGCTGAAATTGCCACTCGAGTTATGTCGAGCGCCGCCACATAGTCCAGCTTTATTTAACTCGACTTATGTGGTGAGCCTCTAATTAAGGTTTAACCCTCCTAAAGTGTTACCACGAAATACCGCTAGATCCTTTCTCAAAAGTCGCTAGCATGTTGCTACATAGCCAAACAATGTTAGGATAATGCTGCAATTTCTAAAGAGTTTTGGTTTGTTTGTTTTGCAAATTTTACAATGTAGTATGACTAGAATGTCTGAAATTTTCAAATTATCCCTAGTAAATGTCTCTAGATATAAAAGAAATGGATGCTAGATTGAAGTAAATAGCTCTACATTTAGCGGTAATATGTAGCTTTACAACTGGCAACACTGCAACCACCACCTCCCTCCCACCCTCCCAGTATGTCTCCACAAAATACCGCTAGATCCTTTCTCAAAAGTCGCTAGCATGTTGCACATAGTCAAACAATGTTAGAATAATGCTGCAATTTCTAAAGAGTTTTGGTTTGTTTGTTTTGCAAATTGTACAATGTAATATGACTAGAATGTCTGACATTTTTAAATTATCCCTAGTAAATCTCTCTAGATATGAAAAAAAGGCTGCTAAATTGAAGTAAATAGCTCTTCATATAGCGGTAATATGTAGCGATACAACTGGCAACACTGCCTAGCCCTTCCTTCCTACCTCCCTCCTCCCTCATCTAGCAGATGTATCAACAACCACTCTAGTGAACTTTCGGTATTTAGTTATTCAGCTTAATACTATTTATCCACATAAAATAGAAACCTATCACGATTTTTGTCTAATACAACCATAGATAATGCTATTACATATTATTTGAACATGATGTCGAATTTAGCAGTTGCTGTTTACCTTGAACAGTAATGACAGAACCGAAAGCTTCTCTTTCCGTGTAGTACTCTAACTTCGGAGTATTTATCCCATTAATATACACATCTATCACTATTTAAATTTAATACAACCATACACAGTGCTATTACATATTATTTGAACATAATATAGGATGCTCTTTCCTTTAAACCATTTTCTATATCTATTCACGAAAAATATAGGCCTAGCCTAGGCAGCGCTACCGGTAGGTACGAATTTATCAGTTCGAATTTTGATTGAGAGTGGGATTAGGCCTAGGCCTAGCCTAGGGCTTAACATGGGATACTGTTTGGGGGTTGGGAATAGACTCAGGCTGCTTTAGGCCTAATTAGGTAAAAATAGTCAAATCGAGACAATTGCACAGGGGGGGGCCTCAACAATGACCTCTAACCTCTGTATCTCAAATAGGGCTAGAGCAAATTGGCTGCAAATTTCCACATCTAGGCTATTCCTTGACTGACTCTTCCCAAATGGTAGACATATTAGCTTGATCACTCTAGGCCTAGTTGTTTTTTTAGTTACAGAGGTTATAGCCTAGGTCATGATTTCTTGCCTACTTACAGCGAATAGACTAGGCCTATTGTAGATTGGTAAAATATTTGCTTAATAGGCCTAGGCTATGTTGGCCCCCCCCTCTTGGCATATTGTTATCATCTTATATATTGCCAGCAGGGGGCAAATAACCGAAAAAAAATCGCCGTCAAAATAGACGCGAACTTAACCACGGCGATCGACACATGTAAACATGGCGGTGGCGGGGGAGGTGTCGGACGTTTGCAATAAAGTTCCTGTATATTTTGAATGCCATTGGATACAATAATATGTTGAGGGAGGCTTTGCCCCCCCCTCACCCCCCCCCCATGACATATTTTCACCATCATATATATTGCCAGCAGGGGGCAATCGGCAAGAGTTGCGTTGAATAGGCTATCCTAGTGTTTACTAATTTATAGGCTACCCCTTTGAAAGGACATTAGCCGGGTAGGATGTAGTTACCGGGTGTATCGCCAGCCTTGTTTACACTACGCGTACGCGTAGTGGCGTCGGACGCTTGCCATCCTTTTCCTGTCTATTTAGACTGCCTTTGGATACAATAATATGTCGAGGTTGGGCTTCACCCCCCCATGACATATTGTCATCATAATATATATTTCTGGCAGGGGGCAAATAACCAAAATAAATCTCTGTCAAAATAGACGCGAACTAAACAACGCCGATCGACAAATGTAAACATGACGGAGGCGGCGGACGTCTGCAATCATGTTCCCGTCTATTTTGAATGCCAATGGATACAATAATGTGTTGAGGGGTGGCTTTGCCACCCCCCATGTCATGTCATCGTCATATTGCCAGCAGGGGGCAAAATAGACAAATACACCAACAATTGGTGTGGGGGCGGCAGCCCCACCCATAATAGCCTACTATGATAGGTTGTTGTTGTTGTTGTTGTTGTTCCCCAAGCTGCCTGGCCGAACAGCCCCAAGGCCCCGAGCAATTCCAAGGCGATAACCGAGTGCCCCCACAGAACCCTCCCCGCCGACCACAATAAACCCTGGGTGACCGAAGCCACTCCATGGCGGGGAGCTAAGGAGGGTGCGGAAACGCCCGGGAAACCAAAGCCCCACCCAGGGCCCTGTGCCCCTCAGCAATTATGAAGAGAAAGTTGAGGGACGGAAAAAAAATGTGACGCTTTGGCTTCCAATCTTGTAGATTGGAGGTCAATCCACGGAAGAGACGCCGTCACTTGAGATCTAGAAAATATATAAGTTAAAGGAACAGTCAGAGTAAGCTATGGGTATGGCAGAGATTGCTCAGCTCTCACTCTGATAGACCAGCCCATCACCACATGACTAGAACCCAATCCTCTCAGCATCAGCTAGGAAAGGCCCTAGAAAGCCGCCTTTGGCGGGGGGATAGCTCCCCTATTTCAACCCCTTTCGGGGTTGGGCACCCACCCCGTTAGGTAAGGTTGTTAGGTTAGGCTAGGCTAATGTCCTTTCAAAGGGGTATAGGCCTAGTAAACACTAGGATACCCTTGTGGGGGCGCCAGCCCCCACCCATAATAGCCTACTATGATAGGTTAGGTAAGGTTGTTAGGTTAGGCTAGGCTAATGTCCTTTCAAAGGGGTATAGGCCTAGTAAACACTAGGATAGCCTATACCCAGTCAAAGGTAAGTCCTGCTGTACTCCTTGAATGCTACCTTAAATTGTAATATTAGACTAGGCCTAGCCTATAGATAAAATAGCTTATCCTACTCATTTATTGTAGCCTATAATATAGGCCTAGCCGGGCAGAATGTAGAGTTCGGGCATACCGCCACCAATGTTTACACTACGTAGAGCGGCGACGAAATCTTGCCATCATGTTCACGTCCATTTTGAATGCCGTTGGATACAATAATATGTTGAGGGGGGCAAACACCCCATGACATATTGTCATCATCATATAATTTGCCAGCAGGGGGCAA
The DNA here is from genome assembly GCA_032716605.1 of Paralithodes platypus. Taxonomy (NCBI): domain Eukaryota; kingdom Metazoa; phylum Arthropoda; class Malacostraca; order Decapoda; family Lithodidae; genus Paralithodes; species Paralithodes platypus. The sequence goes on along the minus strand of CM064510.1, from coordinate 34,464,075 downwards.
ATAGGCCTAACCAAACTGCGGCGATCGACCATGTAAACATGACGGCGGCGGTGGACGCTTGTGATCATGTTCCGTCTATTTTGACTGCCATTGGCTACAATAATATGTTTAGGGAAGGGCTTTGCAGCAATTTCTTGGTTGTTTGCCCCCTACTGGCAATATAATATATGATAACATGTCATGGGGGGTGAGGGAGGGCTTTCAACATATTATTGTATCCAATGGCATTCAAAATAGACGTGAACATTATCCCAAGCGTCCAACGCCGACACCGCCGCGGCTGCTGAAGAACAAGGAAGTTAGCAATAGGTTTCATTGTGAACTGGCAAATCTGTCAAGGAATAGCCTAGATGTGGAAATTTACAGCCAATTTGCTCTAGCCCTTTTTGAGATACAGAGATTAGAGATATAATATGTTGAGGGGGTCAATCACCCCCCATGACATATTGTCATCATCATATATATTGCCAGCAGGAGGCAAATAGCCTAGGCCTAGCCTAACTACAACAAAAATCGCCGTCAAAATAGACGCGAACTTATATTAACTACGGCGATCGACCACTGCCCGCACCGGCCGTCCCCCGGTTATTGTTGAGGTCCTGAGGAACCGTATGACTTTGACGAGCTCTTCCCTACGCAGTCTCCGCATCCCATGTATCGTCGTACGGTACCTCTTCCCCTCCACATCCTACATCTGGTCGTCCTACATATGCCTCCTAAGCCTCGCCTCGTTCCGTCACTGAGCATGTGGATGGGCGTCCCTTTCTGGCTTCAAACATGGATTCGTTCCGACAGCTCCTACTGGATTGTCTGGGGTTGGTTGATAAGGGCACCTCGCTTCAAGACATTGCTCTGGCCCTAGTACCGCGGTTTGTAGGTCTCTGGTTCGCCACCTGATGACCTGCTATTGGGTTGTTGCCTTTACAGTGTTACGGTTCTACGAATGACCTAGAGTGAAAGTGACACGGTGGTGAATTTTAACCTTAACTATAAACTAATTTAATTGTGACATAGGATCTCCGCGACTACGGTAGGGCCGGAGCGGGCGAGTATTCGCCTGAGGTTGCCCTTAACCCCCAAGACAAGACAAGACAAAATTCTAGTGCTGGTTTTACTCAGATTTTGTGAGTTTTAATTTAGCCTAGCCTAGGCCTAAGAGTTCAGAAAATTTGCAAAATGCACCCCATACTAGCCTACCCATAGCCTAATAGGCCTAGTGATTCTTTTTTGGCAGACCACCCACAAATTTTCATATAGCCTAAGTTCTGGAATGCATGTTGGAATAGCCTTCCTATAAACTGTAGGCTAGGCTACTTCCTTTTAATTTAAGTTTGATTCTTTGGAAAAATCTATTAGGCCTAAACCAGGGCAGGAAAGTAACATTTAAAATGACGTGTAAAAAGTCGCCCATAAACGGCAGGCCGCTATGTTATTGTAATTTGGGAGCTTATTTCGTCTGTTGATTGACTTTGTCCTTAATTTGGGATCCTATGAATTAACACAGATGATGATGACTTACCGTACATCATAATACGTGACGGGCCGACGTGGGGGGGCAGAGCCGCAGAGACCCCCTCAACATATTTTGTGTCCCACAGTAACTTTTAATGGGATGGATGTAGTTACCGGGTGTACGGTCGTCATGTTTACATAGGGGGATCGCCGCGGTAAACTTCGCGTCTATTTTGACGGCGATTTTTTTCGGCATATTTCATTTTATTCACTTCCTTTTATATTTAGGCTATATTCTAGCTGAGGAAGTGAGGAACTACATGAACGAAGGCGGTGCTGGTTGGGGGGAGGGGCGTCGACTGACTGGGGACAGAGGTGCATGGGGGCGGTTCGTTCGTGGCCACCCCTTCGGGGATCGCGGCGTCAGGCAATAGATAGATAGATAGATATATTCTAGCTTTGGCACGACAATAACCCTAACCTAGTCTTTCTTAAAGATTCTTCTAATCTTCCAGTAGCCTGTAGACTAATTTAGGTAATTTTTAAAGGCACACAATTAAATGGTTGGTATTTTAAACGACACTACTGCAGCATTATGAGAAACAATTTATTAGAGATAATAGGCAACAATAGCTTCGCCATATTTTTCTCCATAGGCTATAGTCCGCATGGAGGATTTTCGTTATCGACAAATTGAAAAAATTCCCACTTCACAGACAAAATAGACAAATACACCAAAAATCGGGGTGTGGGGGCGGTAGCCCCCACCCCTAATAGCCTACTATAATAGGTTAGGTAAGATTGTTAGGTTAGGCTAGGCTAATGTCCTTTCAAAGGGGTATAGGCCTAGTTAACACTAGGAGAGCCTATACCTGGTCAAGGGTAAGTCCTGCTGTAGTCAACTTGAATGCTACCTTAAATTGTAATGTTAGACTAGTCATAGCCTACTTATTTATTGTAGCCTATAATATAGGCCTAGCCGGGTAGAATGTAGAGTTCGGGCGTACCGCCACCATTGTTTACACTGCGCAGAGCGGCGAATGAAGCTTGCCATCATGTTCCCGTCCATTTTGAATGCCGTTGGATACGATAATATGTTGAGGGGATCAAACACCCCCATGACATATTGTCATCATAATAGCAAATAGGCCTAACACGAACTTACAGTATCGCGGCGATCGACCATGTAAACATGACGGCGGCGGTGGCGGTGGACGCTTGCGATCATGTTCCCGTCTATTTTGACTGCCATTGGATACAATAATATGTTGAGGGGAGGGCTTTCCGGCACTTTTTTGCGTTGTTTGCCCCCTACTGGCAATATATATGATGATGACAACACGTCATGGGGGCAAAGCCCCCCTCAACATATTATTGTATCCAATGGCATTCAAAATAGATGGGAACATTATCGCAAGTGTCCGACGCCGACACCGTCGCCGTCATGTTTACATATGAGGAGGTCCGTGCCAGAGGGGCCAACTCGCCACATTTTCAAAAACAGCGCTCTAGCTGGTTCCCGCTCCGTGAAATTCTTGGGAATCATCTGGCAAAAAAACCATCCGACTTTCGTCCTTATAGCAACTGCACATAGGGTTGAGCGACCCTTGTTTTTGCCGTTTGGCAGACCGTTTATGGGTGTGAATCTGGGTAGACAGAGGGGCCAACTCGCCAATGCGCTCAGCCAATGAGAGCGCGGCTACGACGTGGGGAATTAAATGGCCGCCCGCCCGACCACTCACAGGCGCTGTACGAGACGTGCTTCAGTAGTCACGCTCAAACCGATAAAACACGGTGACTACCTCCGCTACTTTAAACATCAATAACTCAAAACTCTACTCGTGGCGAGTTGGCCCCTCTGGCACGGACCTCCTCATTATGTCGATCATCGTGGTTAAAGGCTGGTTCATACATAGCCGAGTCGGTGCGCGAGTCCAACACGAGTCACACTCGTCGATTATCGCCGTCGCTGGAGGCTGAGTCGGCCGCGAGTAGCAATTGCTCCTGAGTCAAGGAGAGTGTAACACGAGTTAACTCGATTCAATACGAGTCAACACGTGTTCATGCAAGAGTCTGTACGAGTAACTGAGAGTCAAAACGAGTGTAACACGAACCCAACACGAGTGTCAAAAATTTGAAAAATAATGGTCACATTCCAGGGCACGTAAACAAAGAGTATGGACGAGTCTAACACGAGTCAACGCGATTGTTACACGGATCAACACGATTGTTATACGGATCAACATGAAAGACAACACGTTGACTCTCGTTGGATCTCTGTTGCACACGTGTTACATCCGTGTAAACTTGTGTAAACTCGTTGATTCGTCCTACATTTTTGAAATAACGGTATTTCAAATGACACTTGCTTTTTCGTGTTACACTCGTGTTTTTTTCTCAGTGGATTGTCTTTACTCTTGTTTACTCGTGTTTTCACTCGTGTTTGAATCGTGTAAACTCTGGCATCATGGGGGCACCAAATTTTGGCACTCACATTCGTGCTTTCTACTCTTGTTGATACGTGTTGCATGTGTGTTACATACGTGTTGTTGCGTGTAGACAAGTGTTGCTTCGTCAACGTCGAAATGATGACGAAAAGCGACGAATCACCAAAGAGTGTTTCACGGGTTTACACGAGTCAACACGAGTTAACACGAATAACGAAGAGTTATTCAGAGTCAAACACGAGTTAACACGTATGTACACGAGTCTACACGTATTTAGGCCACACTCGTGGGTACTCGCCACGGGACCTAAAAATGTCCTGCATGCATGACATTTTTGGACCCCATGGTGTGTCGAGTAAACAAGGAGTATACACAAGCGTAGCACGAGTCTATACGAGTGTTGAGGAGTATCGATGAGTCATTGCTGAATAGCAAAATTTCATCACTCGTGTTGGACTCGCGCACCGACTCGGCTATGTGTGAACCAGCCTTTAGTTCGCGTCTATTTTGAAGGCGTTTTTTTTCGGTTATTTGCCTCCTGCTGGCAATATATATGATGATGACAATATGTCATGGGGGGGGGTGACCCCCCTCAACCTATTATTGTATCCAAAAGCAGTCAAATAGACGGGAACATGATGGCCAGCGTCCGACGCCGCTCTGCGTAGTGTAAACAAGGCTGGCGGTACACCCGAACTCTACATTCTACCCCACCAATTTTCCAACTAGCATAACCGATGATTTATCAATGATCAATCCCAGTCAGAAACGTCCATGCTTCCCTCCCATAAGTCAATGTCGGGATTACCACACTTGTCATGCAAGGACTTCTTTACTTCCATGCTGACCACCCTATTTCTTCTTACTGCTTTCAGAGTTCAACGCTCTTCCCCTGTTACACTTTCTCCCACACTTCTTCATCCATAGGCCTACTCACATCTTTACTCAACACATTGCCCAAATTCTTAAATGAGCTGACATTCTTCATAGCCGTTCAACCTCACTTCACACTCTATGGTTGCACCCCTTTCAATGACCATAATGTTGCTCTTCCTAGCATTTACCTCTAGATCCCGTTTTTCACACACTGTTCCAAACATATTTACCTGACTCTGCAACTCCCATTCACTATCGCTCATCAGAACTGTGTTGTCAGCAACAGTAGTACCGGTACTGTACTGTTGAGGCAACTTCCATTCGTTTCCTTCCCTTATCAGCGGTACACCAACATCCGCTGCTCTTCCTTGTATTTCTTTCATGACTCCATCCATATACTGTACCGGTATATATTGAACAACCATGGGGACATCACACACACCCTTGCTTTAACCAACATTCAGATAAAAGAACTCGCTCTGTTAATTATCCACACATAGTGACACCTTTGCACCCTCATACATGCTCTTCATTGCTTTCAGCAACTTGCCATCTACTCCGTATATTCTCAGTACCGGTACTTTCCACATACCTTCTCTATCAATTCTGTCATAGGCCTTCTCCAACTCCATAAATGCAGCATACAACTTTTGTCGCTTCTCCAGATATTTCTCCACAACACATTTCCGGGCAAAAATCTGAGCTACACATCCTCTTCCCTTCCTAAGATGACTACAATATGCTAACCGTTTCCCCAGCAATACTGACTGAAAATGCCCAAATATATTGCATGTCCACTTCAGATTTATCTAAAATATGTAAAATTACACCAAATACCACTACAGTAGCACTGAAATCAATAAAACTCACTAACAGGATAAATCAATGGAAGAAATTCTCCAAAAGATTAATATGTTAACCCTTTACCTAGCAATACTGACTGAAAATGCCTAAATAGATTGCATGTGCTCTTCAGATTTATACATACATACGTACATAACATTTTAAGATTGAGTGCTCCACACCGATGTGCAGTTTCAGTCTCTTTTCCTAATGGCGGCATTCCAGGCAACCCTGTTAAGGGATGCTTTACTTGTCAAGTTTTTGGATTTGAGATCGGCACTTATAGTCCGATCCCAGGTCTTACTCGGTCCACCCCTTGGTGCAGCTCCCTCCACAATCGCAGACCTGCATCTTTTCACCCAATTTTGTTCATCCATTCTCTCCATATGTCCATACCATCCCAGTTTACTTGTACGCATCTCCTATCTAATACTCTTTATACCTAAACGTCTCTTCAGCTCATCATTTGTTATTCTGTTGACATCCTTTATCTGAAATATGTAAAATTATACTAATTACCAACTACATTACCAAAAATGTTAATAAAGTACACTAACAGGATAAAGAAAATGTAAGAAATAGCCCTAAAGATGAATTTATCTATCTATCTATTGACGGACGCCTTGATCCCCGAAGGATTGGCCACGAACGAAACACCCCTATGCACCTCTGTCCCCAGTCAGTCGATGCCCCTCGTCCCATCCAGCACCGCTTTCACGCATATACTTCTTAACTCCATCCTTCCACCTCTCTCGGTTTATTTCTCCCTCTGTCCTTCCACCTCACTCGTACACGCTCTTAGTCATTCTCTCGCTTCCCATACGTTCCACATGGCCGAACCATCTCAAGGTGTTCTTTTTTGCACTTTCCAGTACATTCACACCACACCTCTCTCATACTTCCTCATTCGTATGTCTATCCCTCCATGTAACTCTGCACACACTTCTCAAGTAACTCATATCCATCCCTTTCACACTTGGTTTGAATCTCTCCCAACAACGTCCATGCTTCGCTTCCGTAAGTCAGTGTCGGGATTACCACACTGTCATGCAATGACTTCTTCAGTTCCATGCTGACCACCCTATTTCATGTTACTGCTTTCAGCATTCCTACAACCCTCTTCCCCTGTTGCACCCTCTCCCACACTTCTTCATCCATACTCCCATTTTTACTCTGTACACTGCCAAGATACTTAAATGAGCTGACAATCTCCATAGCCTGACCGTTCAACTTCACCTCACACTCTGTGGCTTCACCCCTTTCGAAGACCATAACCTTGCTCTTCCCCGCATTTACCTTCAGATTCCATTTTTCGCACACTGTTCCAAACATATTTACCAGACCCTGCAACTCCCATTCATATCATTAGCAAACAGCAGTACACAAACATCCACTGCTCTTCCTTGTATTTCTTTTATGACTCCATCCATATACTGTATATATAGAACAACCATCGGGACATCACACACCCTTGCTTTACCAAACATTCAGATCAAAGAACTCCCTCTGTTCATTCTTCACACATACTGATACCTTTGCACTCTCATACATACTCTTCACTGTTTTCAGCAACTTGCCATCTACTCCATATATTCTCAGTACTTTCCACATACCTTCTCTATCAACTCTGTCATTCTACTCGTTGCCTTCCCTTATTAGTGGTACACCAACATCCACTGCTCATCCTTGCATTTCTTTTATGACTCCATCCATATACAGTTCAGTATATATTGAACAACCACGGGGACATCACATACCCTTTCTTTAACCCAAAATTCAGATCAAAGAACTCGTTCTGTTCATTCTCAACACATACTGACACCTTTGCACCCTCATGCATGCTTTTCACTGCTTTCAACAACCTGCTATCTGCTCCGTATATTCCAAGTACTTTCTACATACCGGTACCTTCTCTATCAACTCTGTCATAGGCCTTCTCCAAGTCCATGAAGGCAGCATACAACTTTTGTCCCTTCTCAAGATATTTCTCCACAACATATTTCAGGGCAAAGATCTGAGCTACACATCCTCTTCCCTTCCTATGATGAATACTGTATGTTAACCGTTTCCCCAGCAATACTGACTGAAAATGCCCAAATATATTGCATGTGCTCTTCTGATTTATCTAAAATATGTAGAATTATACCAAATACCAACTACATTAGCACAAAACTCAATCAATCACAGAAACAGGATAAAAACATAGAATAAATACCCCAAAAGATGAATACGTTAACTCATTCCCCAGCAATACTTACTGAACATGCACAAATTAATTGCATGTGCTCTTCAGATTTAGCTGAAATATGTAAAATTACACCAAATACTAACTACATTAGCACACAAATCAATCAAGCACTTTAACAGGATAAATAAAATGGAAGAAATAGCCCAAAAATTAATTTATCTATAGCCTACCGGTATATATTGCCGGACACCTTGATCCCCGAAGGGGTGACCATGAACGAAACGCCTGCGTATTTCAAGCTCGCTTGAGTTATCACTCTATCGTCTTTTAGAGCTTTTTGGCCCGGGGTAATTACCACACCATCGCGTCATAAGGAGTTTGAGGGGGTTAAATTGCTACATACATAGAGGAAGAGGAATGCCAAGTAAAGCTAAACAAAAATATATAAGATATTTTTAACATGAGGTTGCTTATAATAATTTGTACCTCTGCAGTTTCTCCATGGCTAACGAAAAAGGTCACATTCCTAAGAAGCCTCAACCAAAAAGGCCAAGCTTCTGTACAGAAAAAATGCCACACCATTACCCTTATGGTGACCCTATCAAATAATCAAAACAACCACACTTCTTAACCCAATTCCCGCGGGGCCCCTCATATGACGGACCGACGATTTTCCGGCTATTTTGTAGCCTGTGAGCCAGGCCAGCTTTTGCAAGCAGCACGGATGGACGTCAGCCGGAGCCTACAGGCCCCGCCATGACACTGAGGTTTGTGTGAGAGAGAGCTCACTTATGTGCAGCGTCACACATAGCGAAAACAGAAAATAATTGGTAATTTTTAGCGATTTCGCCTATCGGATTTGGTCATTTTTAGCAATTTTGCCCTTCGTTTGCAAGATCCTTACAAGAAAACCAGACGTCGTACAGGGATGATTCAAGAGTAATTTGAAAGCTATTACCGTACTTTCACGAATACATAATTGTATTACGCTCTGGCTTTTGCTTATGCATGAAAATGAGCAGGGAATGAAGGCAATTTCGGGCAATTATGCCTACTCGTACAGGAGTCCTTGGAGCGGCTTCGGTCGCGCCGGGAATTTCCACACCTCTCGCACCACACACACACATCACACAGTTTTTCCTACACCGAGAAATGAATCTCCGGCTGTCATTTCTCGAAGACTTCTTCTAGCTGGAGACATTGAGTGCAACCCAGGACCCACCTACACATACATATGTCCAACTTGCTCAAAACCCATCACTTCGAGTCGCCACACTAAGGGTTCAGTTCTCTGCAATTCATGCAGAAACTGGACCCACTTCACCTGCACAACACTTGCCTCCAAGAAACACTACACGAACACCTGGACCTGTTCCTCATGCCCATCCCTCTCCCAGTCAAATCCCTCGCCTAAAACCCGTCCACCTCTCCTCCCCAACCCACCTAACCTTCCCATATCATCCACTCCCCCCCCCAAAAACCCATCCACCTCTCCTCCCTAACCTTCCCATACCATCCACATCCTCAACTCAACACACCACACCCCATCCTAATCCATTCCAACCCCCATCTCCTGCTCCCCAATCCCCACCCCCACCTCACCCATCCCAACCCCCAGCCCCTCCCTCACCCCCACCCCATCCTCGAGCAGCAGCACCCAACATACATCGTGCAAATAACATTAACATTCTCCAATTGAACATAGATGGCATCAACACAAAGAAACACAAACTCTCACACTGCATCAAACAACACAACATACACATTGCCATCTTACAAGAAACAAAACTCTGCACAACACAAAAAACACCCACATTTCATGATTTCACCACCATCAGGCAAGACCGGGCTGTCGGCGGAGGCGGTGGACTCGTCACCCTTGTACACAAAGAAATATCATACATAGTTACCAGTATACAAACCAAATCCCTCCTCCCCCCAAATGATAACACAACAGAAATACAATTAATTAAAATACGCACTGGCAACAACTCCAACATAACCATCATAAACACATACATCCCCTACAGTACCAAATGAATACAGACCACACTTACAACACATCACAAACACCCCACACATCATCCTGGGTGGTGACTTCAACACCAAGACGTCGGCCTGGTTTGTCGACAACCCCGACACAGACAGAGGGCTGGTACTACAAAACCAAACTGATAACCTCATCATCCTTAACGACATCCATCAACATACCCATATTCCTCACCAAGCCCTCTAGAACCCATCATCTCCAGACATCACCTTTTGCTCCCCAGAACTCGCCCCCACAACATCCTGGAGGGTGGTCAGAACCTTAGGCTCTGACCACCTCCCGATCATTATCACCACCAAAACCAGACTCACCCCAGCTAGCCACAAACACACATACACCAATTATAAAAGAGCTAACTGGGAAGCATTCACAAATGAGACAGAACAACACTTCACAACTCTAAACAGTACACCCATCACTAACATCAACAATGTTGTACACATACTCAATAAAACTATCCAAAACGCTGACAAGAAACACATTCCAAGAGGTAACAGAAAAAGACACAACCCCAACTTCACACCAGAAATTCAAAACCTCATCAGACAACGCGACATACTGAAACACTCCCCAGCACCCCACACACAAGACATCACATAACAAATCCAAGCACTCAACACACAAACTAACAACAAAATACAAGAACAACAAAAACTAAATTGGAATAACTTCCTACAAACACTTGATCACAAAACAAACTCCAAAAAACTCTACACAACACAATCACATGCTGCAATCACAACAACAGACTCTACTCCTTCATGTAAACAACAAGCAAACACTCATCAATCACTTCTCACATGTCAGCCACCTAAAACCTCACAAAGACGACCGACGTGTCATCCGACGTAAGAGACAATTCCCCACAGACCCTGACTATACACCCTTCACCAGACAAAGCATATCATCAACAATCTCAAGCACTCACCCGCTTGTGGCCTAGACAACATAACCAACATACACCTCAGACACCTGGGACCACAAGGCATACAAGCACTCACTAACATATCAAACTACAGTTATTCACACAACACAATACCAGACATTTGGAAGCATGGTCTCATCACCACATTCCCCAAACCCAACAAAAACCCCATACTACCCTTCTTGCACCGCCCCATCACACTCCTTTGCTCCCCCTCCAAAGTCATGGAACGCCTAGTATTAGAACTAATTACACCCGACCTACCCCTAGCTCCAACACAACATGGCTTTAGGCCACTGCACTCCGCAAACACTCTTCTCACAGACCTTACACAAAGAGCTTTTGACGGCATCAACTCAGCTAGACCACCACACAGATCACTATTAGCCACACTCGACATTAGTAAAGCCTTCGATGCCATCCCCCGCCACAACCTAACAAACAAAATCTACAACACAAACATGCACAACAACACAAAAAGGTGGCTGGCCAACTTCCTAGCAGGCAGATGTGTACACGTATCTTTTGCCGGTCAGTCATCTAAAATCAGAAACTTTCCAAACAGAGTCCCACAAGGATCCGTCCTATCGCCCGCACTCTTCAATCTGTACATGCACGATATAACTACACCCAATACACCCCAAATAAACTTAGCCTCCTATGCAGATGACATAACACTCACATGCACACACCATGACCCAAAAAGAGCAACAGATCTCTTTCAACCCTATCTCAACACACTACATGGCTGGTGCACTACAAACAGACTTAATCTAGCCCCAGCCAAATCCACCGCAACCCTGCTCACAAGCTGGACAGGAGAACACGAATACATCCCTCAACTCACCATATACAACACACCCCTAACACATACACACACACCCAAAATCCTAGGAGTAACATATGATACTCATATGACATTCAAACAGCACACCACAAACATTAAAAAGAAACTGACACCCAGACTTAACGCCCTCAGGTCACTTGCTCACACAAAATTTGGACACAACAAAGAAACTACCACCACAGTAAAATTATAAACAATACATAATATCAGTGATGGAATACGCAGGCCCAGCCTGGGCTTCTAACCTAGCTGAAACACATCATAAGACCTTACAGACTATTCAAAACAAAGCCCTGAAGATCATTACAGGCTGCACAGCTACTGCACCCACAGATCACCTACATCAAGAAACCAAAATCCTCAAAGTCAAAGACCATCTGGACATGAGAGGCACTCAATTCCTGGCAGCAGCCTCCACGAACCAAGACCACCCACTAAACTACATGGCAACACACCCACAGACACCAAGAAATATCAAAACAACACCCAGCACACAGTATCGCACACAATTACTGTCCTTTCTCCCTCCCTGCCCACCCCGAACCAACTTCCAGAAGCACATTCATACTCATATCTCTCGCCGATCCATCCACTCACTCACAGACAACACGCAGCTGCAAGCATGACCTCCCGAAATCCATCCTTCCGAATCCTCCCTTCCTCGCGAGGACAGAGTCCACCTGGCCAGGCTGAGATGCGGACACCATCCAGCTCTCCTGAGCTATCAGAAGAGACTGGATGACTCCGTTGTCGACGCCTGCCCGGGATGTAACACAGCACCCCATACCATTAAACACATCATAGAAGACTGCATTTCACACAACCACTTACGCCAACAACACAATCTACACTCAATGAGAGCTCTGTGGGAAAGCCCGATTGTGGCCATGGCCTTCCTCAGGGACTCGAGGCTGTTCGGCCAGGCAGCTTAGGGAACAACAACAACAACAACAACTCGTACAGGATTAATAGCTTTAACCAAAATGGTCACACTCCTTAATGGTCTAAGTGGCCATAGCCAAAATGGCTACACTATATTCCTTCTGTACTTTCTCCATGCCCGATAAGATACATGATATTTTGATATATGTGGCACAGCCCTTGTATCCAACACAATACCCTGCGTGCAACCCAGCTCGAACCCCGCACAACGTTGCTTGCAACTTTAATTATTATTATTATTATTATTGTTGTTGGTGATGTTGTTGTTATTGTTGTTGATGTTACTTATCTATTCTTTCCTATCGTCTTTATCATTATTCTTTCTTTTCTCTTATCTGCACTATCCACCATTATTCTTCACCATTATTATATCTCTCCTCTTCACTTCCACATTGTTTAACTTTCTATCTTCTGAACAACAGTAAGGTAAGAGCCTAATATAGAATCAGAAAACTAGTAAGCCAGGCATAGAGAGCTATAAAGGCCTTCTTCCGTGAATTGTTTACGTAACTCTATGCATAACTTATCTTTCTACACTAACCTCATTATTGAATATGTTGTACTCATTGTTCTGTCTTCTTTCATTTCTCCCGTTCTCATCTTCAAATTGTCCGTCGTCTCCTTCTCTCGCCCACGATCGCCTGGTACTTAATCTCAAACTTTGAAAGACACGCAGACCCTATTTCTCTCTTCACGTCTCTCTCTCTCTCTCTCTCTCTCTCTCTCTCTCTCTCTCCCCAAGTAATGGAGGGTAATTATCTCACCTAAACACAAATTGCTTTTTTTAAAGTGCCACTGGGGTGTTTTAAATGCTTTTTTTTTAGGCCTAGGATCTTAAGACTTTTCCCGCTCTCTCTTGAGTTCCACAGGGATCTGTCCTTGGCCCACTTCTGTTTATCATATAATGTCAATGACTTCGATATTGGTCTGTTGAGTGTGATCTCGAAGTTTGCAGATGACATAAAGCTTGGAATGAATGTGAAAGACCCCAAAGGGGTTGAACAGCTCAGGATGGACCTCAAAAGACTGGGTGAATAGTCGGAGACATGGGAGATGCCTCTAAACTTAGAAAAGTGCAAGGTGATGCATATCGGCCAAGCAAACCCCAATTCAGGCTATTCACTATTGGGAATACCTCTGGAAGTGACTGACTTGGAAAAGGATTTAGGTGTTCTGATTAGCAGTGACCTAAAGTTTTCCAAGCAGTGCATTGAAGTAGAGAAGAAAGCTCAGAAATTATTGGGCTATATTAACCCAGGAGCTACGGGAAGACTCTTAAGAGTTTCCCCGGGCGACTGCGGGAAGACTCTTAAGATCCTGGGCCTAAAAAAATCCATGTAATACTTAAGAGCGGGGCCCGACTTAATTCTGTATCTAAAAAGCAGCAAGTTAGGAGCATTATTAAGGCTTTTAAAGGGTTAAAATCGAGTGCAAATGGCCGGGAGCGCAGCAGGCCACACGGCCGACACCCAGGGCTTACCGCCGCCCACTGACTCACGCTCCCTCTGTTCTCGAGAGGCCGGCAGTGTAGCCAGTAGTGAGCATAGCTGGAAAAAAAATTCCGCTATACGCTAATCTCCCATGTTGGTGGTACCACTGCATCAAAACAACGAGTGCTACGTAGCTCGTTCTAGTCTCATTTTGAAGCTTGTAGCGCCTAGTTTTTTGCTGAATACATTTCTTTTCATGCAGATACTTGATTGATCATTCAGGAGGGCCTGCATATGCCCAAAATAGCCCAAAACACCCCGCTAGACGAGGGTTAAGACACCCCAAAAAACTTGAACTTTTTGTTTTGCCCCTGGGCCATACCAAATATCACTCCTCCACATCCCCTCCTTCCCCCCCCCCCCTCCTTCAATTATCACCTATTTTCCCTGTTATTCCCTTATTCTGTGGTCTATTTTCGTGCTAACATTAGCGAGTTGCTAGCAGGGCATTGTCACAGTGTTACCAAGCGTGGGAATTAGGGGAGAAGTCAGGAAGAGAATTGAGAGGTACCTCCAGTGTCTCTCAAAGCTTCGTGAGTGGAAGGTTGGCTCACACTCACTCACACACACTCTCGCTTTCATTTCGCGATTTTGACCAGCCAAACACTGTTTCCACTTGTTTTATTGTTGTAACTGGTTAATATCTTCATATTAATGGTAAAATAGGCGCATATGAATAAGTATTAACTATATTTATGGTAAAATAACGATGTTAGTGATGGGAACAGCTCAAATACGTGCGCACAGGCGTGTGGTGTCTCATACCCCCCATGCGCAGCCGAGAGGTTAAGAGGCAATTTAAGTATAGAAATAAGGAAATAGTCCTCACACTTTACAACGCTGTGATACGGCCTCTCCTGGAGTATGCTGTTCAATTCTGGTCTCCAGCACTCAGGAAAGATATAGAGCGACTGGAATGAGTACACGCTAGGGTTACAAAGCTTATTCTATCGCTTAGAAGAATGAGCTATGAGGACCGGTTGAGAGCTCTTGACCTCTTCCGGTTGGAGACACACAGACTACGAGGTCAGCTCATTGAAGTTTTCAAAATACTTAATGGGTTTGACAATGTGGAATATAGCAAAATGTTTAGCCTCAATATGAATACAACACGCAAACATGGCTGGAAATTAGAATTGAAAAGGTTCAGCACTAGTATCTGTGGAGACTTTTTCACATATAGGATCTGTTCTACCTGGAACAAACTTTCCTCCAAAGTTGTAAATAGTTATTCAGTAGAGCAGTTCAAAAAGAGAGTAGATAGTATTTTGCACACTCTGTAAAGAGTGTAGTGCACTAAACAGTGTATATCCTTCCACTTCGAGTATCTCCTCGGAATGTACCGCAAGGTCTCTGAGATACTAACCATTCCTTGTAATTCCTTGTAACTTCCCCCCTCTCTCTCTTTTTTACATACAGTTATGTAATCCAGAATTAAAATTGATTATGTAAGCCAGATTAGTTTAACCCGGCCAGCTCCAGCGACGCGTCTGACGAGTCACCTATGTATGTAACGCCAAACCCCAGCGATTCACCTGACGAATCACCCTTATTGCTCAGTCGTAAGGCTCAGAGTGGCTCTACCTAGAGGGCTCAGATTTGTATGGGAACTGTGTAAGTATCCCACGCACCCATGCCGATGGTTGAAAACTCTCAAAGTCCAACCGCGTGCGCGCGCAAAAACATTTTTTTGGGGGGAAATTGCCTTTCATTTTTTACTGTTGTAAAATCCGTTTTTGGGGGCTCTGTAGGACCATTTTTTGAGCTTTTTGATTGTTTTTTTCGTGGTTTTTCCTTCATTCCTAACCCATTCGCTATTGTTTCTGGAAAAAAAAACTTTTTTCAAAACCGGCTGGTCCCTGGTGGTACATTTATTAATAACTAGCTGGGGCTCACCGGGTTAATAGTTTAGCTTCCCACTTATGTGTTTGTTTCTCGCAAGTTCTAGACTTGTCGGGCTCCAGTCTGTTTCTCCCGGCATTGCGTCATTTAATTCACGTGTATAGTAGAACATTCCAGATTCACTGGTGACATATATACAGTATATACCCCGTGAGTCCTTGCAGTTTCGACTGCAATTGACCAGCTGTTAGCATCACGTCTCTGCCTCTCTCCTGCCTGTACATAGTTACTTTATACCTAGTGTAGTGAAACAATTATCATCTCTCCTGGCTACCATCAAAAGATAAAGCAGTCTGCAAAAGTACCTGTGACCCTGGTGTTGAATATAATAGTGTTACATATTGTATTTATTATTCATAGTGATATTTTTATGTATTGATTATAAGTTAATCTAGTGATCAATTAATTGTTATTAAGATTTCTGTAAATTAATATAATTTCGTAATCTCCTTTTAATTGCATTAATTATTATTGGAAAGCATTGAATTATTTTGTGATAAGTTTCAAGTGTGAATTTGAGTAGTTTAATTGGAAATGCTAGCCCTTTAATTGCAGACTTATTCTTGCTTGCTTTAGAATTTAAATATATAAAAGACTTAGTTGACAGTAGCAAGAAAAATAAAATCCCAGAAAAATTAGCACTTGCTAAACTGTTAAGTAATAATAGTAGATATATTGATGATATTCTTGTTTGCAATTTGTTAAATTTTAATCAAGTTGCTAAACTTATTTACCCTAATTCTATTCCCCTCACACAATGTAACGTAAATTATAAAGTTGAAAATGTTCTTTATATAAATATAGAGATTGTTAATGAACAGTGCATACTTAAAGTATATCACAAAGTTGATGATTTTAATTTTAACGTAATAAACTTTCCTTTCCCTAGTAGTAATATCGATAGTAAAATAACTTATAATTGTTTTTATTCCCAATTAATAAGATTTTGTAAAATCTGCACTAAAGTAGATGGCTTTTGGGCTAGAGCTAGGTTACTATACAGACTCTTAGTGGACAGAGGTTTTGAGGCAAGTAAATTGTTCCATAAATTTAATCTTTTTAGGGTCAATTATTGTGACTGTATTCTAAAATTTGACATCAATAATTTTAATCAAGCATTTTTAACTTGAAGTTTCTTGTATAACCTCTGCTTACTTTTTGTCTGTATTTATTGTTTTTTGTCTGTATTTATTGTTTATCTTTTTCTTTTTCTATTATTAATATTAATATTGATGATTTTTTAAATTTATTGTTCTTGTTAAAAAGAGTACTCTTTGTTTAAATCTGTTGTTACTTCATATTTTGCAATTATTTGTCTTTATATTATATGTATTCATTGTCGATAGTATCAATTGCTTACTTTTGCGATTTCCTTAGTTTATTTGTGCTATAAATGTAAGTTATTTGTAGGGTAGTTATTGATAGGGGTCACTTGAGGCATGCTATGCTTACAGGTACCTACCCGATAGCACTATCGTTAGTGAGTGCTGTACTGTATTTTATATATTATTTTGTAATAGTATAGATATCTTATCAATATTTGTATTTTGTACTATTGTTAATGTCTTGTCATGTTGCAAATTTGATTTTAAATAATATTTTGACATTTAACATTTAGTTTCTTTATTCATGCAGAGTTTAGTCAAATTTGCCAGAACGTCCCGGACTTCCCAAACTTGACTACTTCCTTTAACGTGACGATAGTGCGTTGTTATATGTGCGATTAGTTTGCTTGGGAAACAGATTAACTTGCTCATGTAGTAATGTACACCCTATGTGGTGGATTGTGTTCTTTTATTTAATAGTTTTCATTTTAGTAAGCGTTGTTTCCACATAGCGATTTTGATAATTTAATTTGACTTTATATTGTCCTTGTCCCAATTTTGGTTTGTTTAGTTTGCAAGTTTTACACCTTTAGTGTATTTTCAGAAGGAATATTTTCTCAAGTGATATTTTATAGCTTATATCCCATTTAAATAATCGTATGTATTACTTGTATTGCTTTTATAAATATTGTGTCCATATCCTTAGTGATTAAGCATATATTAACCATTTCCAGTGATCTTGAGAAAATATTAATTTGTGTGATTTAACTAGTAAAACCTTTCATTGCTTCAGTAAAGATATATACTTATTTATTTTTCACTTACACATTTTTGGTGAATTATTATTTTACTGTTAAGCCAAATCTCAGTGCATTATATATTCGTATTCTCGTCCTGAAGAGCCTTTGATTTATTTGTATATTCTAATACTTAATTTAATTAAACTAATAATTTGTATTCTAGTTTCCTTGAACCTGGATTTTTTAGAGTTGAAGTAGACATTTGTTTTGAATTTAAGCTTAGCCTATTGTGTGTGTCTTTTCACCTCGTCCACAACATAACACAATGATGCAATGCCGGGAGAAACAGACTGGAGCCCGACAAGTCTAGAACTTGCGAGAAACAAACGCATAAGTAGGAAACTAAACTATTAAACTAATCTGGCTTACATAATCAATTTTAATTCTGGATTACATAACAGTATACACAGGCAAGGACACATGCATATTTATCTTGAGAGTCTCGTTGCTATGGCAATAATTATATTATCTATTTTCTACTTAATAATTTCTTCGAGTTAAGGTATAGTTGGACTGAAATATTCAATCGTTTAGAAAACAACCATTATACAAATTAATTGCTTCCCATCATTAATTCCATCCCAAAGATATCTTCCCTTTTACACATCAAGTACTTAAACTAGGAACTGTATTATTACCAGCCCAGTACCAAGACCATACCAATGCCCCTAATTTTCTCTATCTCTCTCTCTCTCAACATTATTTTGATTTATAGAACTAATTAACCATATTACATGATTATTGTGTAGGTAAATATATTGTATATAAACTATCGTCGTCGCCTATATAATCATAAATGATTGGCTAATAAGTTTGTTTTAATAACAATTGCATTTAGTTACTATTTTTCGATCAAATATACAAATATACATAGCCTATATACATAAAAAAAAAAAAAAAAAAAAAAAAAAACATTTAACATCCAAGTGATACAAAAATAAGTTATGTTTGACTTGGTGTTATACTGCATCATAATACAATATTTATAATGTAATCAACAGTAGTATTTTGTATTCCATCTCAGTTGGATATACGTAATATAATCTTAAAATATAGGCTATATTTTGTTCTATTTCAATACCGATGTTCCATATTTTCACTTAATACTATTTATTGTATATTGATTTACAATATTCGTCAATTATTTGTATATGAGGATGCATTAACCAACAGAACCCCAGCGACGACACGTTTGCGTCGGCAATGCATGTAACGCTAAACCCCAGGGACGCATAAGGTGCGTCCTGGTTAATTACTCTGGTCCTATGGTACCTAGAGGGCTCAGATTTGTATGGGAACTGTGTAAGTATCCCACGCAATAATGCCGATGGTTGAACACTCTCAAAGTCCAACCCGTGCGCGTGAGCGCGCAAAAACCTGTTTTTGCCTGTTTTTGCCTACCCATTTCCCCATGTTAATTCCGACTTTCGGGCGCACCGTAGGACCCCTTAATGACCTATGGGATCGGTTTTTTGTAAGTTTTCCTTCATTTCTAACCCATTCCTGGTGTTTTCTGGAAAAACAAAGTTTTTACAACCCTCTGGTCCTGGGTGGTACATTAATTATTAAATAGCTGCGGTTCAGTGGGTTAAAGATGTATCTATAATTTCAAAATATAATTGTAGAATACATTTAATAATATAAAGCATCTCATGTTTGGCAAAAACTCAAATAAAATTGAATGCAATAACTCAAACCTACATTAAGCGTACAATAGAAATAGCGCGCTGTGTGTCCCGGAATGAAATATGTGCTCTGTGAAACGTGAAATGCAATTGCACTTAGAAAGAATATTATTTGTTTAATGTTTTGTTTTCCCGAATCATGGGACACTATCACCTTATGCATTATCCAGTTTTTGTGTTCACAGAGCATACAAGCATTATTAAACACAATGAAGCGATAACTATTCATGGAACAGAATGATAAAACAAATAAAACAAAATCATGTTTCCAAGAAGAGGATTCGTATAGAACAATATGTACATCTTTTTGCTTAAATCCACGAAAATACAATATATGAAAAGCGAGTTTCTACATATTCTATATATATTTTTGGGTCATAATACAGATACTGTTAAAAAACACGGTCGTTGCAGCAAACCCATAATATATACTAAAAGTTTAGCCCATAATATATACTAAAAGTTAGCATCTTATCATGTGACAACCGTTCGACAACAAAACATAAACAAAAATAATGAAACTTATATAAATATAAGAATAAATAAACACATAAATTCATATATAAATAAATAAATTGCAAAAATAATAATACATATAATAAAAAATAAATACCGTTTATTTTATATATATACTGTACAGTATATATAATGTTAAAGGGTCACTGAATGGGTGTGGGATTTTCAGCCCATTTATGTCTAGCCTTTTTATATTTACAGAGGTTAATGGTCACGATTGCTGACCTACCCATAATGAATGGACTATAGTGTATATATTAAAGAATCTGACGCTTTCTTCTTCCATACTGTAGTGTGAGTCTAACCTTCGCTGGTGCATGTGATGATCACCATTGAGTAGAAAAACCCCTCTACATTTACGTTAAAATTTCCACTCAAAGGGGAAAACTCCTGAGGCCTCATTCACGGCCAGCTACATAATCCTGGTGGTAATTAACCAACTTACTTACAGTTAAAAGCTGGTGGCAAGCCCACTCATTTACAATGAAAACACAAGCTAAGCTATTGTTATGTAAAAGGAAATGTTGTGAGACACAGTTTAAATGGGATATGTGAGAGTAATTGAACAGTGTGAGAAAACAAATTGTGGCTTAACTCTACGGACAGCGGGGTATAAGGTCCTGGGACATGATGAGGGATCCTTGGTGTAGCTTCTTGAGGGCCAGGATTCTTGCTGTGGGTTCTCCAATCTCCCGCCGCATGCCTGGCTGACTCAGTACCTGTAATGTAAATAGAGTGGCAGAATCATTGAACAAACAAACTTTCATCCCCGCCCATCCCGTAGGCCATATCACGCTACTTATTGTTGACCCCCTCTATCATCAGTCTCCCCACTGTTTAACCCGACCTATGCCCCAGACCTCATTCAACGATGGCCTTCCCGAGTTTTCACCTGATGCTGGCTAGCAATATGCCTTGTTGCTATTCACGGCAGCATCCAGACTCTCTGCGAGCTTTGCGGGAGTTATGATTACTTTTTATGGGGAGTAATGTCTACTCATGAAAAGCAACATTCTGATCGTCTGTGGCCGCATTCACACGAGCCTAAGCCGCGCCCCTGGTGACATCTGCCGCCACCATCTGAGTAACAACATCTCTTGTGCGGCCTGACTTGGCGCCACGGACATTCTCATCACTACCCCGACACTCTTCCCAAGTTTAAGCAGGATCGAGCTTCCTCTGACTCTCTCTCTCTGCCCCCTCCAACTTTTCCTATGGTCTTCCCTTGCTATCCCAACCATGGCTGCTACGGAATGCCTCACTTATTTAGTATTCTTCCTATCCAGTGCTCGTGCCTCCCTCTCCCTCTTCTCCTTTACCTCATCCTCCCCTCACTGACTCAGATAGCCTGTCAAAACTTCCCTTTGAAAGTAAAATCCAAATGCATCTTCATGTAACTCCCTAATTGACGACAATTACGTACCTTCGAAATAGCACCGAAAGGAACAAGGACAACAAATCAACCCCTGCCCTATCATTAGCCTACCTAGTGACGAATGACGAACAACAAGGTAAAGTTTATGATAGCTTGGTTACGTTACTTCAGGAACAGGTTAACTGAAGGAGGGAATAGCGGAAAGCTTGATAAAGAACAACAGATTTTTTAGAGCGACAAAGAACAATAAAACAAAAACAAAATCTCGCCCGACACACAACTGACCCACATAATAGCAACTGCCTAAGATTTACGATACCGGAATGTAAAGGAAAACAACAACGACTCGGTCGGATTACAAACACTTTCCCTCTTCTCCTTAAACGATTGATCACAGCCCTTGTGTATGACGAATGAAATTAAAGGAAACAAAAATTCACATGCACAAAATCACTAGCGGCAATCACAAGACAAAAAATGGCAACATAGATCAATTATAGACGAGCGAAAAACAAATTCTCGGACACAATTACTTCTCAGAGTGAATCGTAGAAACTAAATATTATGAAACAATACGGGGCACGAGCAGCGATGGGGAAAGGAATTCACTTGTTTACACAGGGAGGTACACCCAGATGCTCCCACGGTATGACTGACCGCGAGGGAAAGAAAAAAAGAAGGAACATTTCCCACGTGAGGCTACTTTGTATGAACACAATGGGGGGGAAATAAAAAATGTGTCTGCTATTTTTCCCGCCTTTGGTTCGCACCCACCTAAATTTGTTGCCATTGAGTGAATTGAATTTTTAAAATCGCAGCCATCAAAATATCACTGGATTTCTATAGTCATAATGTTACAGACATATTACTCTAACATTCTATTCAGTACATTGTCCAATATACAAAGTATTTATGATTAATAAAACATATTTGATTAGGCCCACAAAAACACATGGTAGTCATTCGAAAAATAGTCCTGTTAATATTTTAATAGATAGGTATCCATGTCCTAAAATTAAAATGATATGTATAAAAACTTGAGATGAACTTATAAAATAATCGTCATTAGCCACTTTACTGGATATTAGATTATACAATTATAAACTACTTTCAGATCTGACAAGCGCATAATAAATTGATGCCAGTGTTCGTTACCCATAATAGTCATTAAACGAAACTTCTCGGACAGTAAACATCTCTTCCCCACTTAACTTACTTTGTTAAATTTGACATTAGTTGTGCATCTATGTGCACATTAGCAGTAATAGTGGTAGATATTTGTTTCTCACAGATGGAAATCTTAATATAATGTGGATTATAGTCTTAATAAAGGTAAAATGTTCAGTTATAGATTGTGTCGTGCGTGTGTGTATTCCAAGGTTGCCAGCGCACATCACATCTTCAAACTCGCCCAAAAGTAGCCCAATCACTTAATACCGCACAATAGACAATTTCAGCTATTTTAATCCTATCACACACATTTTCTGATATGTTTATCTTTAACAGACATGCATGCATGATACTATGAGTTCCCCAAATATAATTAGGCCTAGTCCCATATAGCCTACTCTATGAGTAGTGGCCTACGTGTCACATCATTTAAATATTAATGAAATACCACATACATTATTATCACAATCATGCACTCATCAAATCTGCATCAATGTATCAATCCCCCATCACAAACAATCACTTAATTAGGCTATTCAGTCACCACCACATAGGCTACCATACATGTATAGTAGCCTACAATCAACAGAAAGCCATGATGAACGTTTGTATGAAATGTAGCCTAGCTATAGGCTACTCAACACTTGACACCTCTACAACTTTAATAGTATATACCAGCCCAATTCCGCTTTCCTCAATGCTAGTTAGTTAGGATAATACTTCAGAGGCTATCCACCCCATCACACTGTAAATCAAGAATATAACATCGTTTGAAATGGAAACTCGCAAATCTACGCTTCTGAACGAATCCTAACTAGCCCAATGGTGCGAACAAAAGAAGACCTTGGCAACACTGTGTACGTATATCCCGCCGCGGTCAGCTGACGACCTAAACAGTCGCCCGTGGAAAAGGCAGTGTTGTAAAACAAAAATTCATCATCTTTTTCGAATTTCCTGCATCTCCACGTATGTAATTTGCTGCCTCTGTGTTCTATGACATTCTGATTCACATTGATTGATTTCCTGTCACTGGTCTAATAAGAAATATAGCCGGTAACATATTTAGCTGCCCGATTTGATAGTGGATTATAAATTGGTAACTTAAAAGCGCACGATAGCTTGTTTTGTAGGAAAGAAACTATAGTGCACAGGCACAGACATTCAACCCGCCTAATTCTACAGCTACAGAATATAATACCGTATGTTCAGCCAATTTCTACTGAAACACGTATTTGTTAGTAACTAAAAAGGAAGTAAATACAATACTTCAATGAGTATTCAAATTTCACCCAGCCTACTACACCACATTAGATGAAACTAAATTTCTTGTTCAGGAAGCTGATATTTATGTATCAAATTATGTTAATAATTATGTATTCACTGCATTAACAAGTATATAACCATCATATTATGAATCTAGTAAAAATATACTACACAACTATGTGTCATAGATAGTTGCGAACTGTATAAAACCTCTTAAATCACAAAAACCCTCAAAACACCTCAATGGTGCATCACACACGATAGTCATTTGAATAAGACCCCTAGCGCCACCTGGATTTTTAATACAGTTTTACCTCATTATACAATCTATCCTTCATTATCCAGCCCATCTAAATCAGAAACTGGTCCTGTCACGGTCGCCATTTGTAATAAATAAGTTCTGAATGACTAATAGGTGTTCTGTAACACTTGCCATATGTGTTTGTGTCAATTAAAAATAATCAATATAGGAAAATGTTCCTAGTGAAATTACGGCAAACTAGTCTTCGAGCCTGTTATACATTCAATTACATACTGACTCAATGCAGTATTATTACATTTTAGAAAAAGGTTGCAGTTCCAGCTTACGGGATATTTGTGTACGGATATTATATATAATAGATGTATTGATATAATTGTATTCTTAAAGTTAGCAAGAATTAAAGAAACAAACATTCCTACTAAAAATAGTTTTATTGAATAGTGACACTGAAATTGCATTAATGAAATAACACAGCTTCACTCACACACTCAATCTAACCCATTTACCTAAATATAACTACCCCTAAGATTACCGCAAATCACTACTGATTCCTGGTAGTCACACGAAATCTCACATCAACCAACCCTTTTGTTCTACTGTGATACTGATAACGTCTAGCATCTAGCCCAGTAAATGACCGCATGATCAAATAAGGTACAACCTTATATCACACCCGTCAATCACACTCGTCTTCTCTCTCTCTCCACTCTCACCTCCGCACCTCAGTCACGTGACTCACTAGATTATGAGAGTCGCATATAAGAGTCGCAAAAGGCATTATGTCAAGCCTTAGGGAGTCAAGCCGACAATCTCTTAGTGCCTGGCGGTAGCATTGATCGCTTCTATGGGAACGAAATGGCTACGGCGTCACTGACCACACACACACACCCTCTATCAGCCACGTGACTTGCTAAACTTATGAGAGTCGCATATAAGAGTCGCAAAAGGGCAGTATATCAAGCCCTAGGGAGTCAAGCCGACAATCCTCTAGCGGTAGCCTTACCCTCTGTGAGGTCAAGATGCTACGGTCTCACTGACCGACACACACACACACACACACACCCCACACTCACCACTGGTCACGCGCATAGCTAATCAGTGGGATATCGCAGCAGGGGAACTATGTCAGCCCTGAGCATCGCCTAGCCGTAGCCCGCCCTCTATGGGGTCGTGCTTACACCTGCCATTCTCGGCCATAGCATTGCTAATTTGGTCAAATGTCACATCAGGGGAATTCTGTCAACCTATGGCGTAGGCCTATGCAAACATCTCCTAGCGGTAGCCTTGGCCATGTATGCGGTCTGGTTGCACACCACCACACATCATGCTGAGTTCAGACATATGTTGACTATTTCAATCAATGTTGACACTTGTCTAACTGAATTGGACTCAGCTGATATGGTACAATTTAGGACACGAGGTAGCCTCGTGACCTTGCCGGCCTTGCCCCCCTTCTGTAGTACACTCACAAAATCATACTGGTATCGATGGGGTCAGGCAGGGGAAAAGAGAACCTCCGTGGGCTCCTCTGCCCCTTCTATACTCTCGGATTCCCCTCCCCCGAACGCATTTTGAAAAAGGTGCCAATGAAAAGGCTGGACACTTCCTATGACCATGCCTCCAAGCATGAACGCACACACACATGCATGTACGCCGTGATGGTCAGCGTATACACAGGCCTACCCTTTCTCTCTCCCTTTTTCCTTCACTCCTGTCCTCACACTCCATAATTTCCCGCTCAGATAAATATACCTATCTACCTATAAGTAAATAATCTCAGTCACGGTCCCATGACAGATGTATATTGTATAACCAAAGAAGGGATATGCAGCACGCAACTAGACAAATTAATATGAAAGATGTATATTGTATAATCACTGAAGGGGAACTTATGTATATTGTATAATCACTGAAGGGGAACTCAGTACAAAACAGAAAGGATAACATTTGGGAAAGATGTATAAAAATAAATAAATAAATGTGAAAGATAAACAAACTTGCAATGAGTAAGAAATACAGAGTCGTAAGAGATAACGAATCGGACAACCGGAAAAGTTATGAGAAATGTAAGAGAAATATGAAAAGAATTATGTAAATGAGGGAGGTAATGAAAGTGAAATATAACTGGGGACGGTATGATAAAACACACTTAGATGAGAAGAATGATGAGAGAGAGAGAGATTGACAGATAAATTGATAGAGACAGATATAATATATATATATATCATTATATACTGTATATAAAGAGAGAGAGAGAGAGAGAGAGAGAGAGAGAGAGAGAGAGAGAGAGAGAGAGAGAGATAATTGATATGGGAAAAGGGTAAGGAACAAAGGAGCATAATAAGTAGAAAAAAAGGAAGGTGGAGAAGAAAGCTGACAGTAAAGTTTAAATAATTATAAGCAAGACGAATCACAACAATGCAAAACATATCAAATAAAACCAATGACAAGCAAATGAGAACAAAGACAAAGACAAGATATAATAAGAAGAGAGGAGAGCAAAAAGAGAAGACAAAATCCCAAGACAAAGCAAAGGGAAAACAAAAACGAAAACCAAGACAAACACACAACAAGGAATAACAAAAATGCTGAAAAAGAAACATGATAATGTGAGAGAAAAGGAATACGACCGAACAAGCTATAAAAGAGAAGACAAAACAAAGAAAGACAAAATATTAAATAGTCCAGGAGACTTACATAAATGCAGACTGCTAATTTTACAAACAATCTACACATAATGCAAGCCTTAGAGCAGGCTTTTCGTAAGGGAAGTTTTTTTCTGGATCCCCCTCATGTTTAGCCCCACATACAGTACATACACACTGATCATTATAAAAACAACCTACACATAATTATGGAAAACCTTAGAGCAGGGTTTTCGTAAGGGTATAGTATGTTATGAATCCCTTCTCCCTCATGTTCAGCCACACATAAATACAAATCGATCACTATAGAAACAACCTACACATAAAACAAGCATTGGAGTATGGTTTCCGTGAGGGGAGGTTTTATTTTTTGTATTTATATATTTGTTTTCTGGTTTTGTCTAGACACCCTTTCTCCCTCATATATAGCACCACTAGTTTTGAGATTTTCGAACGTTTGCACCTCTAGCTTGGCGATTTTGAGACCTTTCTCCCAATTTCTTTGTCAATATTAAGATCTTGTGTAGCATTTAGGTGTCGATTTTTTAAGAGGAACCGTACACATGTTCACATTAATCACCAAAGGGGGTCTTTATGGCATCAATCAAGCCTGATAGAGGTCTAGGGAGCACACAAACCCTCCCCCCCCCCCCCTCCTGCACCCTCTCCTCTTAACGTTTTTACGGAATTATTTGTATTTTAACTAACTTACTAATTTTGCAGAGTTGGAGGCTTTCAAAGTAATTAGTGCAGCCTTCAAACCATTACTAACCTGAACTAATTATGAATATTTTGATCAAGTAATTATTTAAGAGATACAAAATATGTTCCAGTTTAATCAAATGTTGATATAAATTACTCTGGAATGCATGACCAATCTATATTATTCAGTCAGACGAATTATCAGGACGTTGCTGGTATCGCTATGTGTTCTGACTAGTATAGAAAACCAACGCATACTGTATACCACAATAATAATAATAATAATAATAATAATAATATAAATAATGATTATAACCAGTCATATACTGTAAATATGTCAGAGTTGTGCAACATAAGGGAGTAAGGAAAGCTTAAGTAACTTATATATATTAAGGTATAAATTACAGCTTAGATTTTGTTTTATTTTCTATATTCCAAGTTACTCCCTCTCGGGCATAGGCTGAGAGCCTGTACATTCACCCGTTCAACACGGTCAAGCCCGTGAGGTCTCATTCCAGTCTTGGGAGTGAGACATGTGACGCTGTAACCAGCCTTTGCCATCTTGCCTTTGCATATATATGGAGCTGCTTTGCCTTCGTGCTTCACTGTCCTATCCCCAAGACTCGGACCCTCACTATTAGAACGCCACCTATATAGCAATTAACTCCCTAGGCACTGACACTCTGTATCATATTTTGAATATGGGAATAGTCATACAGTGCTATTTAATCAGGGAACAATGAGGGTATTGTTTGGCGTTTCGGTGGGCTTTGAGGTAATGCACTGATACTATGTACAGTACAAATTCCATCTCAATAACATCTTCCCATTGATACATTAGGATTCGAACTCGGGACCATTGCATTACCAGTCCAGTGGCAAGACCACTCCACCACATCTCCCCTAATTGGTTAAATAATAATTCGATAGTTATAATACTCAGACTTGGAGATAATGATATAAAATTATAATAAATAATAATAATAATAATAATATTAATAATAAATAAATATACATATAAATAATACACAAACTATGGGGTACACACCAACAGGGTTACATAAGCTAAACACGGAGAGGCCAGACAAAGAATGCCACACGAGCATTGAAAGGTCAAATAATCAATGATAAATTTTTAAATTTCTTGGTAGGATATGTCCTGGCCAAAGGCCAGTTACTCTTACAATTACAGGCTCGCTATCGCTCGCCAGGAAAATATCGACAGCTAAATGGCACGAAATGTCTGAATATTAATACAGAAATGTGGCGTAAAGTCTTGAAATCGCCAAACTTATGGGCCGAAAGTCATAAAACCTAAAAACTAACTAAACGGCCCATCCCCCCTCAACGAATCGCTATCAACGTATCACTCGTAAAAACATTCATGATAGCGAAGAACGTCTAAACTTTCAGCGTACAATCCCTAATGATATTTAAAGAAAGTATTCACATCTGTAATATTACATTATCCAAATAGTTAATGCATCAAGACTTGCTATATATTCCTAGGATTTAGCTCTTCTATTATGTATAATTATTCATCAATAGTTTTTTTATTTGACCACATATGATTGGATTAGAATATTGGTTCAGAGTAATTAATATTTTATTAGGGGAGATTTGTATTTGTTTGTATTTATTTGATAATTCATTAATATTTGTATTTATTATTTTTAGTTACTCCCAAGACCTCCACCAAGCTTTAAAAAATACCTCCCTGGTTACCTTTCGAGATCATTTGTAATTTTTTTTGGTAGATCAGTTCCTCCTAAATTACAGGCTTGCTATCGCTCGCCAGGGAAAAGCGACACCAGAATGGCAGGACTAGCCAAACTAGTGGGGCTAAACCAGAGAGAGAAGGGGGTCCAGACAAACCAAACCTAACCTTAAACATAAAGGGTCCGCATACTTTACTTCTCCTTCATATTGTAGAGTACACAAGAGAATGACAAGCCCATATCTTTAACCCATTATATTGTGGATACGGTTAGACATTTTTGTTCAGTTTAAAAAGGGCCTAGGATCGTCTAAATATGGCTAGATTTTTGTTAAAGACTTCCCTGGTACAGAAGGGGTTAAGGACACGAAAGATAACAAAGACAAAGACAAATCCAAAACCAGTGTAAACCAAAACAGGGGAATGGAGGAATGAGCGATAAACGAAGGAACAGGGAGGCGTTACGCTAAGTTTGAGGTCAATGGAGAGGAACAAAGGGAAGGAAGAGAAAGGGGACAGGAATAAAAGATAAATAGAAGAGAGGAGGAGGAGAGGGAACAAGAAATCGGTGGCCTAATGGGATATCAAGATTTGAAGAAACAGAAAATATGACAGCATAATACTAAAACCAATACTAAGACATTATGATTTACAAAAAGAAAGAGATACAGATATTGGGAGAAACAAAATAAGACTTAACAATATATATTAAAACAATCAAAGCAAAATTATTTACAAATAGAAAGAGACATAGGTTGGGAGAAACAAAATATGACAACACAATATTTAAACAAATACAACAAAATTATTTACAAAAAGAAAGAGACAGAAATTGGGAGAAACAGAAAATAAGACAGTACCATACTAAAAAACATTCTAAACAAAATGGTTTACAAACAAAAAGTGCGTCAGAAATATTTGTTTTGATGGGCTTTTGCCAGCATATGCAGATGCATATGTACATTTTGTGACGCTCACATGTTGTTCATCTTAAAATATTGCGATTAATTAAAGCATTACATTATAAACAAAAAAATAGTTAATTAATTAATTTATGAAATACTAATTTCATGAAATAATATCAACAGGATTTTCACAGCTTCAACACAGCGCTTTCAATATTTACCCATTCAATACCGGTGCCGTCCTCTTCATTACAGTCTAGTAAGTATTAGATGATTCTATTCAGCTTAGGAAGGACCTATAACAATTAAAAGGCTACGGACTATCTCACATAACCATTTTACTGCCACAGATCCTTCATAAGATGCATAAAATCGTCTAATTATAGCTACAATGAAATGTAAGACGGCACCGGTAAAGAAGAGGTTAAAGCTGCAATCATATTTCCTGTGATAGTGTTCGAGTTATTATAAATGGATCCGACAACTTTGGAAATTCTCTAACAGCATACCGATACTTTGATGACGCTCCTGCCTATCGATTACCTACACAACCTTTCAATCTCTCTCCAATCTGAGGCAAATAAATATCAGGGCATGGATTTTATATCAAGGTTGAGTCTAGATATCTAAGAGCAAATAACCTGTTATTGGGTTTTATACACCAGCGCAACACAAACATACTCTAAATAATATAGTGTACTCTACAACATTAGAAACACATTAATGCATTCTCTCTCTCTCTCTCTCCCTCATATATATATACATTTATAATTATATATATATATATATATATATATATATATATATACAGTATGTATATATATATATATATATATATATATATATACAGTATGTATATATATATATATATATATATATATATATATATATATATGTATATATATATGTATATATATATATATATATATATATATATATATATATATTATATATATATATATATATATATATATATATATATATATATATATATATATATATATATATATATATATATATATACACAGTATATATATAAATACGTATATGTGTTCGATTACTCTTCCTTTCCTTAAGAACATTACTATACAGTCTTAACCGCGATTCGTACTCTCTCCCTCCCTCTCTCCATAAACAAAAGAAAACTCATGCCGTAACTCCAGAAAGAAACTGCACAAATCCCAAGCATACAAGAGTCGCCATAATAATAAGTTCTGAAATGTATGGTATTGGCCATGGAGAGTACTATTGGCCATGGAGAGTACTATTGGCCATGGAGAGTACTATTGGCCATGGAGAGTACTATTGGCCATGGAGAGTACTATTTGGCAGGGTACTAGGTCCACGTAACACTGGCACAGGTTCTATCATTCCTTCTATCCTAACAAATATTACAGTCTTACCGGGATTTGTACCCTCTCCCTCTGATTGTCAGTCTCTCTCTCTCCCTCCCTCCCCCCCCCCCCCCCTCTCTCTCTCTCTCTCACATACACACACTCACACATAATTACACACACACACAGATAGAAAGATAGAAACATAGATGAATAGATAGATATACATATGTATATAAAGAGGTAGATTTCTAATATTGTTACAGATTTATTGATATGTTTTAAAGCACACACCAATTATGCGTGCCTGTACGTCCTCTGGTCTGAACTCTCTCCTTTGTTAACATTATCTGTCTTCATCCATTACTCACACTCCCAAACGTTCTACCCTGGGAGCGAACTAGGGTATTATAGTTTGGTGTTCATGTGTTGGAAAATTAGCCTATATCCCTTAGCAGCTAATATGATAATTTTGTAGTGAAACATATTCTTATTTATGGAAAAGTGGAATTGGCATGCTGTAGACAATACATTAAACCCTTAAGGATTATGACGCGGTTTGACAGTTTATCCTGGCTATTATTATACATTATTCAGATTAGGAAGGGTATTACAAGTCAGAGGCTTATTTGAGTGTATTCACCCATTTCATTCATAGAGATCCTTCCTAAGTTGTATACAAATAGTCTAATATTACAGACACAAATATAAAATCATATTTATAATGATATACATAATCGATTCTATATATCTATCTATATGCTCAGGCCCAATCCCCATTTTGGGGGTAGCCGACTCAAGACAGAGCAAGAACAGGGAAAACACAAAAACAACATAAAACAAAAAATAAACACAGATAAAAAACACAAACTCTCACACATCCAGGTGAAGACCCAGAGACCAGGGTTAATGATATACATAATAGTTATAATAATAATATTAGTAATAATAAACATATAGATAAATATATACAGAAAGACAACCATACTGAAAGGATTAATTGATATTTTAAGTAAGGTGTGGTTAAAACAAAAATGGAAAGGGACAATAAAAGAAAACAAGATTAAAGTACTGAGCAAACACACAACATTAAATATTGGAGAACTTGTTGCTCCATTTTTAATTATACTTGGTGGATTTGACTTTTCATTTAGTATGTGCATTATGTATATAATAAACACAAAATAAGCACTTTTATGATTATTATTGTTATTATGATTATTATTTGTATTATTATTATTATTATAATTATTATTTGTTTATATTTGTGTTATATTTTTGTATAGATCATTAATTGTACATTATTCGGTATAACATGTTCCGGTTGAAGGCTGGTTCCTCCTCTAGTTACAACTTGCTATAGCTCGCCAGGGAAAATTCGACACGTAAATGGCACGAAAGGTCTAAATATTGGCAAATAAATGGGGCGAAAGGTCTTAAAATCGCCAAACTAATGGAGCGATCGTCTTAAAATCTCAAAATGTGTGGGGCTAAACATGAGGGAAAAGGGTGTCCAGAAAATACAAAGACCTTCCCTTAACCCTTTCCGTACCGGTGCCGTCCTTTTTACTTTATTCTGGCTACTATTAAGCGATTTCATTCAGTTTAAAAAGAGCCTTCAGCAATTAACAGTCTTTGAACTATCTCCCTTAACCATTTTTACTACCACAGACCTTTTTCAAACTGCACAAAGTCGCCGGTACAGGATACTAGGGTGTAATAAGTGCTACGTAAAGTGTATGAGTGCATAATAAGGGTGAAGCAGAGTGGAGTGATTATAACCCTTGTAAGAGTCTATATTAAGGGTGAAACAGACTGGAGTAATTATAACCCCCGTAAGAGTCTATAATAAGAGTGAAGAAAAGGACAGTAATTATAACCCCTGTACAAGTTACTAATACGGGTGAAGCAGAGTGGATGAATTATATCACATGTAAGAGTGAATAATGAGAATGAAGAGACATGTAGAAAGCATAACCACATGCCAGAAAAATAGTATATTGTTGTTAAGTATTAATTGTTCGTTCTGTGGGCATAATTAAACTTTTCAGGTATTCGTGACACTGTGAATGTTTTGTGTATGTACAGTAAATACGCACCTTTCGAATACAATATAATAAAACATAGGGAACAGGGTTAAGGACAAACTGTACACATTTTATATTTCAAGTACATACGGGAAGGGGCACTTGTTACAGACAGCTTTGCGCTTTCTCTCTTTGACTATAGAACATGAATGTGAGCTGTCTTCATCAGTGCATAAGAAACACAAACCAAATGCCAAAGACAATGTATCATAATATATACACACACACACACTTATAATTATAATACTGTATATATATATATATATATATATATATATATACAGGGTGTTCAGAAAACATGTGTACACAATTAAATGGGTGATAGGGAACACAGAATTAAACATTTTGTATTCCATGGAGGCATGTCCATAAATGATTCCTTGCGGTGCTACAGGGTAGACAGTTTCAACGTAATTTCCCAAAATTTTTACCCTAACTTCTCTGTGATTAATCCGTTTACATACAAACATGGTAATTTAATGTACACAACAGTATGAACATTACTTTATTAATATCAGTACACTGCAAAAACAAAAGAACATTAAATTGAAGAGAAGATTAACAATCATTAATAATCAGTCAGAACTGTTTACTGAACGAAGATGTCTTATGTCAGTACCAAGAATTGATCCATTAGTAGTAGGCATCGAAATAATACTGTATGGTGGGCTTCAACGTAATTCATTTATTACATTAATAACTTTGATATGCCAACATGGTAATTTAAAGGTAGTGTACAGTAATTGTTCATGAATTGCAGTATCTTTGCAAGCACAGTACAAAACTTTAAACGGATTACTCACAGAGAAGTTAGGGTACAAATTTAGGGAAATGACGTTGAAACTGTCTACCCTGTAGCACCGCAAGGAAGCATTTATGGACATACCTCCATGGAGTACAAAATGTTTAATTCTGTGTTCCCTATCACCCATTTAATTTTGTACACATGTTTTCTGAACACCCTGTATATATATATATATATATATATTACATAATATGACTGTCGGTGGTTTGAGTCCTTGCTGAGATGAAACATATATAGTCCAGTTGCTTAGGGCCCGATTTTTGAAGTTAGTGGCCATTCCAGACAAAAGCACCAAACGTGGCGCAAACGTTGTTCATGACCTTAGCTTCCAATTTTTCCCGGAACCAAGTCGCACAATTCTATCTTGGCGGCTATTTTGGAGATTCAAGATGGCTGCAAACTAAAAATCAACATATTACTGATAAATGTAATTGTAAAGAAATAGTTCCAAAACCTACATATTTTGATGTCAGGAATGCAATTAGATAATCAAAATTGTCCTTAGCCCATTGGCTGTGGGAGTCGTTCCCAAACGCCATGGCAATTTACAGCAATTTACAGGCTCTTAAAGCCTCTAAAGCCTGTAAAATCTTGTGCAAAGAAGCAGGAGCCCGACAGGCCACACGTCAGTCTCCCAGCCAAGTGGCCGTGGCACTGAAGGCTCTGAGTAAGAGTTTCGCGAGATATACAGTGCTGCCAAAGGCAAATGTAGGAAGACTTTAGCAAGAATTGCTAATTATAGCCAATGTCTATGGTAGCACTGCGGGTGAACCCCGCAAGCTACGAAGCTCGTTTTGGTGTAATTTTGAAGCTATTATCTTTTAGTTTTCGGCTGGATACATTTTATTTCATTCAGAAACTTGCTTAATCAATCAGGAGTGCTTGAATGAGCCCTAATATGGCGGAAATATGCCTGCACCGTAAGTGTTAAATGCTTATCTAAAGTCAAAATATAATTCTGTTTTGCGGGTGGATTGTGAACATGGATTAGAGAAAATGCCTGGTTTATCAAGAGAACAAGGGTGAGATCATTAATTGACGACTCAATGCTGTCAGTGGTGAAAAAAATGAAGCATATGCAACTTTTCTGGATAATGTCAGCACTTTCGAGAATCTCGGAAGTCTACAAGTTCCTCTTCTCTTCGAATAAAAGTTGACCGTTGACCATCTAGTTCATATTAAAGCTGTGTGGCACAAGTCACGTCATGTTAAGTTTAGCAAAGAAAATGGCAAAAAAGGGCAACAAAGACAGGAGAAAGGGTGGATGAAGGTGAAATAAGTTAATCTGAGGAGAAGCAGGTTCAGCGGCAGCCTATGGACAAAGCAGCTTGTTTGTTTTGTCAACAAACACATGGGCAACTCCACAAATTCATCACATTTTGGGCTGATGTCAATT
The DNA here is from genome assembly GCA_032716605.1 of Paralithodes platypus. Lineage (NCBI taxonomy): Eukaryota > Metazoa > Arthropoda > Malacostraca > Decapoda > Lithodidae > Paralithodes > Paralithodes platypus. The sequence goes on along the minus strand of CM064510.1, from coordinate 34,428,126 downwards.
TACGAATAATGGTTACAGAACTCGGTGACACAGAACTAATTTCTAGAATAGGAGGTGGGGATCTCGTGGCCATTGAAGCTAAGTACCATTTGCAATGCTTGACATTTTATCGGAATCGTTACTGCTCACTTTTGAGACAAAAAGAGAGTGAGGAAGAAAGTTATGTAGATAACTTATTTAAAGCAAAAGCATTAGTTGAAGTTGTTAATCACATAGAAAATTGTGTAGAAGAAGGAATCTTTCAAATTAGGTTTTCTGTGTTATTTGATCTGTAACAAAAACGACTTTGGGACTTAGGTGTTGATAAGGAAATGAACAGGGGACGATTTAGAGAGAAGATTCTGGAATGTTTCCCATATGCCCAAGAACAGAGTGATGGTAAGAACAAAATCTTAGTTTTTTTAGCAAGGAATTTAAGAAATCCTCAGAGAAACGTTGAGACAGGATTATAAAGCAGATACTTTGATTCTTGCAAAAGCTGCTAGAATCATACGCAAGGAAATCATCAACTTTACTGGATTCAAGTTTGCAGGGGCCTTTTCATCTGGTTGTCAACAGGAATCGGTACTTACTCCACTGAAAACCCTTGTATCCATGCTAACAAACGGCGCTGACGTGAAGGACCAAACACCAGAAGACTCACTTGCAACTCTCAGTGTCTCTCAACTTATCCTTTTTAACTTTAGGAAACATGTATCATCATCTAAAGTTCGCCATTCTTTAGAAAGAGAACCACCGTTGTTTCTGTATCTTGGTTTGAAAATTCATCCTGAAATTCGTTCTAAGTTATTAATTACCCAACTATATGACTTGGGTCTCAGTGTGATTTACAACCGAATTCTTCAAGTCGAAAGCCAACTTGCAACAACAGTGTGCCAGAACTATAAGACCAAAGGAGTGGTTGTACCAGCTCAGTGTCGTCATGGACAATTTATCTTTGGGGCACTTGACAATCTGGATTACAACCCATCTAGTACAACTGCAGTGGATCATTTCATGGTACAGGGATATGTCTGTTTCATTTCCCGACTGCCTCAAACTGTGGAACCAAGCAAGATTACCGCATGGGAAGCATGGCGCCATTACCCTGAAGTAACAAGAAATCCATTTGCACATGTTGATGCCGAAACTTCCCACTTTAGACTTCTCGAATGATACACAGTTGTCCCATATGACAAGAATATTGACATTCAATGTGTAGATGAGGCAAGAAAGGTCATGTACTGTCAGAAGGGAAAAACTATGGAGACTATCCCACCAACTCAGGATGCTCTTCTCCAACACTCCAGGAGAGTCACATACCAAGAAGGAATATGGTCGACCTGTGAGAAAAGTGAGCAAAATCTTCAAACTCCTGAAGGATGGGATGGCCCATCAGCAAAGAATCCCAGTCATGGACACCGGTTTGGATCACAAAACCTGTAGCTTTTAACCCACTGAACCCCAGCGACGACAATGTGTCGTCGGCAATGTATGTAACGCTAAACCCCAGCGATGACAACGTGTCGTCACTGGTACTCCGGTCCCAATTACTCCGGTCCTATGGCACCTAGAGGGCTCAGATTTGTATGGGAACTGTGTAAGTATCCCACGCAACCTTGGCGATGGTTGAACACTCTCAAAAGTCCAACCGCGTGTGCGTGAGCATGCAAAAACATGTTTTTTGGGTGTTTTTGCCTTCATTTTTTTACTCTTCTAAAATCCGTTTTCGGGGGCTCCGTAGGACCAATTTTTGACCTTTTTGATCGGTTGTTTGTGGTTTTTCCTTCATTCCAAACCCATTCGCTTTTGTTTCTGGAATAAAAAAAAAATCAAATCCTGCCGGTCCCTGGTGGTACATTTATTTATAACTAGCTGGGGCTCAGTTGGTTAAAGCTTGCAGTTAATTGGTTAAATGCAGCTGCAAGAGGAAGAGTGGATGTAGCAACAGGTGTGCTGACAAGAAGGCCAGGTGGAAGTGTACAGAACTGTGTAGCTGCAACTGTGAAAAATTAATGGGACATACAGGGATGTAGGAAATTTAGAAGCGTGATAAATATATCTGATATACATTTAATATACCTGTAATCTACCCACCAGAAAGGGTATTTTATACAAGAAAGTATTTACTACTACTACTATACCATCAATTAGGGTAGAAACATTATGGACAATGGTAATACCCTTCTCATACCTATATGTTTTAAGTGTACCTACAGTAGGCCAATTTAACACGCCATTTCTAGTATATTGTAGCTACATTTAGAAGATTTTATTGAACTTAGGACTGCTATATTTTACTCTAAGGGTAATTTCAAAGCCTTTGATTAATAAAGGTTCTCTATAAACTGAATACCATATGTTGGAGGTAGCTTTAAAACATCTGAATGAAGAGGTTAATAAAACATAAATAATCGGGAGGTACAGCCACCCAAATAAGTCATGTATCATGTCGTTATAATAAATTTGGCTCACTATGCACTTCAGTAATGTTTGCCAGATCTTTAATATGTTCTGTAAATGTGGAACAATGTCTGAATGACGCCTTCACAATTACTTAGGTCGTTCCTGGTAATCATTAGATGCTATTTTCTTATCAAGAGGTAATATAAGCCAAAGTATTATTTATTTGGCCGACTGTACAGTGGCTCTGACACATGAGTGTACCTGTTATTTTTTTAATAATGGAAGTAGAAGCATATGGATTAATCTATGAAGATATTGTTTAATGAATCTGATTGAAAAGGTTTATGATTTTTTGTTCCTGGTTTTGTGTGAGAGGTCATGGGTGTAGGCATATGGAATGCATATGCAGCATATTATCATGACAGCAAAGTAGCATAAACTATAGTTTAACATAAATAATTTAAAGTCAAAATATTCTTTTGGTCATCTATATTTTCTTCTCTTTATCCTGGATTATGTCAGGATGTCGTTGGTGTACTTGATTCTTGGTGATTGAACCGCCACAGGTCAACTGCCACTTGTTATCCAGTTTAAATAATTATATTATTGTTGTTTGTTTCATGAACATATTATTTTCTGTTAAAAGTTTCATGATTTTCACTGCATGTACTGTAGAAAGTGTGCTTTCTGCCATAATCATACTTCTGATCAGCATAAAAGTTGTTTTATTGATTTGATCATCCCCCAAAACATATAATTTGACATCAAATATGCCAAGGGAATTGTCTAATGAAAGTCATGACATAAATTCCATTTTGTCTGGTGGCCATCTTGAAAACCAATATGGCGGCCAAGTAATGGTCTCTGAGAGTGGTTCCGTGGATAATATTTATTATTGGCCCATAATATACAAGCCTGCAAAATTTGGTGCTATTGTCCGGAATGTCCACTTCAACTTGTTTAGCTCCCGGACTATTAGTAGCACACATGTATTTGTGAGATATACAATCTATAGCCTATACTGTAGATAGATATATAGATAGGTAGATAAATAGATAGATATATAGATAAATAGATAGATATAAAACGACGCATCCAATGTAAAAATATATAGGAAATAGAAAAGTGATGAGATGAAGAAACTCCAATCTGGTAGGAAATGAGAAGAAGAATAAAACACATGGGAAAAAGACAAATGGAGTACCGATCGGAAAAGTGGAAGACTAAGGAGAAAGATTGGCTCCACAGTGAGAGAGTGAGGAGGGAGGACGAGGCAAAAAAGAAGACAAACGATAGACAGACAGAGAGACCGATATATTAAGGTAAAGACGGACGGGCGAGAAGGCAGACAAATATTCCTGAGGAAGGAAAGGAATAAAGAAAAGTAATGAAGACAAATAACAGGAAAACAGACAAACATACCGGTAACACACACACACACACACATGTATACATATCGAAATGTAACACTGACCTACAGATAAACTTATATTTACAAACATACATCAGGTTATTATCGATGTAAAACGAGAGCAGTCTCTGATTAAAGGAGACACACACACATACATTTAGTATAGTTATACTCTCTATATATCTAGAATAGTATTGGAAGTGATGTATAAAATACAATATATCTTAAATTATTTATGAACGTATAAGTGAATGAAGTGGAAGTAACATAAGCGTAACCTACACTATACAGTATACATGCATACAAAAGTATACGGTGTTGAAGAATAGAACAAAGGATAACAAATAATATAACACAGATACACACGCTGGCACAACCAAAACCACAAGCTACAACACAAAGCAACTGGATTACTGTGAAAGATAACATCCTGGAACGTGCGAGCGACAATAACCAATAACCAAACTGACTGATGACAAACTTAGGGCGGAGAGGAGGGTCGCTACAAATCAAACACATCCCTCTAATTGTCACCGATTATAATTATGTAATATGACGATAATAGTGATGTGTTTATATTTGCCGTTAACATTTTAATAACTATAACAATAATATTATTACGTTGTCAAAATATAGATAATAATAATAATAAAGTAGTTGTGCAGTTTTCGCATTACCCAAAATAAAATAAAAAATAAAAAATAAACTGCATACGCAACTCTGCGACCTATAATTCTCCAAGTAGTATTGAATCTCTTAGGTAAAATAGGTTTATATACAGTATATGCAGTATATATATATTATATATACAGTATATACTGTATATAATTATATATAAAATATATATAAGAAAGAAATAGTGACCATAATCTGTGACCTTTACCATTAACCTTGACCTTTGAATAACAAAGAAAACAAAATGGACAATCGTTGTATTGACCAACCAAATTTGCCAGCAAAATTTGGTGACGATACATAACCCGTTCAGTACAGTTCTGTCGGTTTCATTTCATACTGGATACTAACACGATTTTATTTAGTTTATGAAGGGCCTCCATAAAAGTAGCAGGCTTTCAACTATCTTAACCCTTTTTACTACCACAGATCCTTCATAAGCTCCACAAAATTGTCTAATTATAGCTAGAATACAATGAAAAAGACGTCACCGGTACACAACGGGTTAAACAGTCTAGGAAGAGTTTAAAGACAATTATCAACACTCTTCTTTTGTTCTTTTACCTTGACCTTTACCTTAAGTATTATAATATATATATATATGATTGAATTATATGTGACTTAAGTAAAATGCAACTAACAGTCGTCAGCTTATCGAAAATTGAATTATTTTATGATGGTTAACTTATGACCTTGGCCTGTGACCTTGACCTTTATGTAGAATTATATTTTTGTTTGCTTTGATGTAACTAGAATATCAAATAAGTGTATCAAATTTCATTAAAGATCATCAGTTAGTTTCAGAGGTATTAAAGGAATAGTTGATCTTGACCTTTGACATTCATCTTGACCTTCATGATGTCTGAAAATTTAACATTTTAATTTTCCCTTAATACACAACTGTCTCAACGAATGTTGTGAAGTTTACATGAATAGTAAAGAAATTAGCATATTGACTTTATATATGACGTTGACCTGTGAACTTGACCTATCAAATGGAATTATGCTTATTCTTGTATGACCTTGCTCTAGGCATTCCGAATATGCATGATATGCCTAATGAGAATCCTACATTAAATAAGAAATACTATAAAAATCATATATCGACCTTTAACCTTGACCTTTGACCTTCGACATTAGAATTTCTTATCAAGGATTTAGTTAGCTTCACAGCAATGTTCGTATTAACTAGCATTATGAATATGGTGTAGCCTAATTCGTATAAAAACTTATTGATTACAAATAGTGATCATAATACTGTGACCTTGACCTTTGACCTTTGACTAAAAGTAAAATGCATACATTTGGATGGTCATCGCATTGACCAACTGAATTTGCCTATATAATTGTACGACAATACATTAAACAGTCAAGGAGGAGTTTAGGGAAAATGACAAATACACTTATCTTGACCTTGTTACGTCCTGGGATATATAAACACTGGGCTCTTTCTATTGGACTAGGTATGCGGCAACAAGCAACAACGGAAAACGCTAGATCCAACACTTATCTATAAACCCAGGCAACAAACCACCCTAAACCGTCAAGAATCCTGCCTGGACAACGAGGTATCCTATGACTCGGTTACAGAGTGGACGCACTATAGACTGCTGATAGTCAAGCAGGCTATATAAAAGATCACACAATTAAGTTGACTTAAAGCTTCAAGGAAAAGATAGATAACGGAATTAAATTGCAGAAACAATTTAATAACAAACTAGAAGAAAGTACATTTAACGTTACGTTAATTAATACAACTAATCACCCCTGCGTGAAAGAAGGTGAAAGCAAACAGTCCTCAAAACATCGTACAGGTAGACAAGATGCGGGTTTCTAAACTGCATGCGGCTACGGTAGGATCTGATGCTTAGCAAAGAAAGTACGTTACGGATTTAGAGAACTCTTAACTCATAAGCAGGAATAAATACTAGTGATAGGCCATACAGTGTATAATGGCATTGGTATAATTAAATAAAGGTAGCAACTCGCAACATAACCACATACAGGTGTGCTTCTCACTCTTAGTCAGGCAAGCCTGCTCGGACAGAGTCTCTAAGCCACACCCTGACTCACAATGCTCACAAAAACGGTAAACTGTGGCACAATAACAAGCATACAGAGATAATAAACCCCTAGCTGTTAATCTGCCAGGTGGCAGAGGTCTAGCCGGAAGGATATAGGCTTCGGATACCCGGGCTGAGCCACCTGCTCTAGCCTAGGGACGTTCCCAGGTCTGTGCACCAAATTACTCTAATTGAAAGGGTGCTCTCTTGAGAGACTCAGATCCCAAGTATCTGACTCTCTCCTGGCGACCCTAAAACAAAAGCAAGATGTGCTAGCGCAGTGCTGAGTGGACTAGGCAAGGGCCCTCACACAACACAACACTAGACACACAGGGACACAGACAAGAAAATGCCCCCAGACTCCCACAGGTATCCTAGTAAAGTTGTGCGGGTCCACGGGACTCGCACCAGCAGACTTTACTTAAAGGATCACAAAAAGCCTCCACTCCGGTCTAGCCCCTGCTAACCTGACACAAGAACACACTAGCAAGCATGAAACCACCAAATATGAGACAACAAAAAAGCTTCCTAGGTCTCATAAACAATTACATCTCTGCATAAGGCCCTAAATCCTATCTAGTTATCTGAGAGCTCGTCGTTAATACAATAATACATATAAGGTCTATCAAGGGGATGGGATAATTAAATAGATTGGTGAAGTAGTGGAAAGAAGGTATACAAAGTAAGAGAGAACGTTTCTAAGTGGGGTTGAGAGGGATAGATATCAAGGGGGTCCGAAGGGTACGACAATGAGGTGAGCTCTGAGTCTTGAATCTGTCTGGACCCCGCCCTAGGCATGCAGAATATATCCCAGGCTCGGCAACACTCAACACAGTTGCCGGGTCAAAATCCTCTACCCCGTGCGTGAGTCGAAACTAAGCCTAACGTTGCAATCAAATGCATGTGGCAGCGCTTCAGGCTCGTCCCAAGATGGACTCTCCGCGCGAAGCAATATCCCAAGCCGGTCTCTCTCTCCCGCTCGTCTCTTCCCGCCCTCACTAGACTTACATCTTATATATTATAATGAAACAATCAACTATCGAGAATAAAATATACTAAGATGCGTTGGTTAAGAATAAGGGCAGCTACAAGCTGTGAAACAACATAAGAATATCCCAGACATTAGTTACGTTGTCGTAGGATATATATTAAGGGAATGCCTGCCGGCCGGCTGCCGCCAGCCGGTTTCTAAACGGCTGGGCAGCCGACGCGCGCGCATGCCCGCACGTGGCTACTATGCAGAAGCGTCACACCTCCCCCAAGATATAAGACCCTTGACTAAGTTCTTCATATCTAACAGAAAGCTTCTCATAGCACCACACACTGTTGCGACACAAGGCACTATATATAAACAAAATAAAGACTGTTGCGCTCCACCGAGCAAGTTCAACTAACTTAGCGACATTAAGCGAAAACATTCAACTTAGATACTGCTACAACATCTTATACAAAATTCTACACTTTATAAAAATATAGAGTTTTTTATAAGGTTTTTGCTTTTAAAAAAAAAAATTCGGCTGAATTACAGTGACAGCCTATTTTCCTCCACACTCAACCCTCAATCCTGTGGCAGTCTAACCAACATCATCCACCCTTGATAGACAATCCGCTATCACGTTATCAGAACCTGCAATATGGCGTATGTCCAGATTATACTCCTGAAGCATGAGTGACCACCTGGTCATCCTCATATTCCAGTTATGAAACTGATTCAAGAATTTCAGAGGGTGATGATCGGTATAAACCACTACGACTGGTCCGAAAGCAGGAACATATACATCGAAGTGCCTGAGCGCCAGCACTATCGCCAGGAGTTCTTTTTCAATTACAGAGTAATTTCTTTGTGCACTATTGAATTTTTTACTGTAAAAACTCACTGGATGTTCGATACCTTCATCATCTGTCTGTAACAAGACAACCCCAGCCCCTACGCCACTGGCATTAGTCGCCAGCTGAAAAGGTCTGCTGAAGTCCGGGGCCCTGAGTATGGGGTGGGTACATAACAGGTGTTTCACCAAGGAAAACGCCTCTGCACACTCAGGAACCCACCGGAACTTCTTGTCCTTAGATAATAAGTCAGTTAAAGGTGCAAGTACAGTCGAATAGCCTTTGATGAAGCGACGATAATAGCCTATCATACCTAGAAACCGCATGATTTGTTTCTTAGTCGTAGGCTGGGGAAACTGATCGATGGCTTTGATCTTTGTCTGTGGAGGGCACACCTGACCCATCCCCACCTCGAACCCCAGGTACAAAACTGTGGCTTTGACAAAATCGCACTTACCCAGGTTTACCACCAAACCTGCTTCATTCAGTTTATTAAAAAGCTGTCCGATGTGAGCACAGTGACTGTTAAAATCATCGTCGTATATTATGACATCATCTAGGTACACCGTACAGTTGGGAATGTCGGCTACAATGTCGTTCATTAATTTCTGAAACGTTGCAGGGGCATTTTTCAGCCCGTATGGCATAACATGGCAACGATATGTGGCACCGTTCACCACAAACCCACACACCTCTCGCGCTCGCTCAGACAAGGGCACTTGCCAATATCCCTTAACAAGGTCTATCTTAGTGAGGAACTTGGCTTTTCCTATCTTATCCACACTGTCGTCCACGCGAGGGAGAGGGTAGGCATTTGTGGGGGTTAAACCATTCAACCTGCGGAAATCTATACAAAACCGCACCTTGCCATCTGGTTTGGGCTGCAGTGTGACTGGGGAAGTCCACCTTACTGCACCCTCAGAAATCAGCCCACGTTTCAGCATATAATCCAGCTCTTCCCTAAGTGCTGGTAATTTAATAGGGGGAACACGGTATGGCACTGATTTAAAGGGCGGGTGGTCCCCAACATCGACATCGTGCACCGCTTGAGTAGTGAGGCCAGGATGCTCCGTGAAAACAGCTGGGTTTGAATCAAACAAGTGCTGCACAGCTACACGCTGTTGCTCAGGCAGGTGCAATATCAACTCGTGAGCCACTTGTCTAGAATTCCCCGCCCACTGATCTGCGGAAACATGACAATCCCAATTATCCTCCCCCGCAGCTTGACTGTCCCTTCCTCCTTCTCCACCACGATCGCTGCAGATCAACACCCGGACAGTGAGAGGCTCGGAGGGGCGCCTCACATATTCTTTCATCAGATGTACAGTTGGTCAAGGATGAAAGTATACAGTTTTTCGTCTGCTATAGCCACACAAGGTTTGTCATGTTGGCAGCCATGACAGCCTTTCCACTAGCCCAAACCATCCCAACACACATGGGGTTTATTATATTGATACATTAATTAATATACGGAGTGCTTCGAAAAAGCGTTTCCATAAATATCAAAAGTTAGAGAATTATTCATAAACCTTCAGGGTGACTAAATACTGTTATGGAGATAGCAAAACAAAGCTGGGGGCATACGCTGGAACAGCGCGTAGCCGCGGCGCTCGCCTCCGTTTCATTGCCCTTTGGATCACATATAATCCAGTCTTTGGGATGAAAGTGAAATATAAATATTTACCTACTTATTAATTAACAAGTATTATTAGATTCCTCTTTCTACTCATTATTTATTATGAATGTTATAATGTTAAGTGTATATCGTAATATCTTTTATAGCCACTCAATATTCGTCTACTTTAGATACACAAAAATCTAATTCCTAAACGTGGACGTAAGGAAGCCTGTGTGTTCAATAGGGTAATGACCCAGCAATTTTACTCATCTTGCGAGCGCCATTGCTTTATGAGTCAGTCTTCGAAGCATAATGAGGCTTTACTTGCGAATTTTATTTATTTATTTATTTATTATTATTATTTTTATTTTTATCAGCAGAACACCTGCAAACCAACTGCAACATTGATATCACCATACCCTACATTATTAGCCACATATTACCACGTGTGAAAATGGACCTGTATTCCACTGAAATATCGTATATAGGTAGACGTTTTGATTTTCGTTTTCACTCTCGCATTTCTTGTATATCTATCAATAACATTAAGTGTTTAATATCTCCGAAGTGATATTCACGTCAAAGATTATAGAGCAATATATTCATATTTCCGTCTGACAACTAAGTCCAGGAACACGTTTTTAAACACCCTGTATAAGGTGGGCGGGCTCTGAGATATGGCTGTCATGGCTGCTAACATGGCAAACTATGTGTGGCTATAGCAGACGAAAAACTGTATACTTTCATCCTTGACCAACTGTACATGGCAAAGTTGGTTCTTTTTCTTGCGATCAGGAGTAGCTACTAAATAGTCGAGATCAGAAACCTTCCTTACAACCCGATACGGACCAGCATACTTGGCAGACAAGGGGTGTCCCACCAGAGGCAGTAGTATCAGTACCTCCTGATCTACTTCAAACTCCCTCAGCTTCACCTTCTGGTCGTATCTGTCCTTCATCTGAGCTTGTGAACTCTTAAGGTTCCGATCTGCTACCTCCAGGCTCTTTAGCATTCTCTCACGGCTTTCAACAACATACTTTAGAAGCGAGCATGGCTTTGTGACTCCCTCCCAGATCTCCTTGACTATGTGGAGGGGCCCCCTGACCCTGTGTCCAAAAACCAACTCGTTCGGGCTAAATCCCAAGCTCTCCCCAGGTACTTCTCTCGCAGCAAATAAAACGTATGGGAGACCTAGATCCCAGTCCTTCCCATTTTCCATGCAATAACACCGCAACATACTCTTGAGAGTCGAGTGCCACCTTTCCAAAACTCCCTGACTCTCGGGATGGTAGGCAGATGACACCACAGACACTATCGCATGTTGCTGCATGGTCTGCTTAAACAGAGCAGAAGTAAAATTGGATCCCTGATCAGACTGAATCTCCTGAGGGTAGCCATAACGAGAGAAATAGACAAGTAGGTTTTTGACAACAGTCTTAGCCATCCCGTTGCGCATGGGGTAAGCATCTGGATACCGTGTTGCTACATCCATTACAGTTAGTACAAATTTATTGCCGGCACTAGTGGGGGGCAATGGGCCAACCATATCGATAACTACTTTGCTGAAGGGCGGCCCAATGACAGGGATGGGTTGTAACGGGGCTCTCGGGATGACCTGATTGGGTTTCCCAACAACTTGACAAGTGTGACACTGTGACACCCATGACACGACACTCGCCTTTAACCCAGGCCACCAGAAAAGCTTGCTCAGAGCTGCCTCCGTCTTACGTGCCCCCAGGTGCCCTGCCAAAGGCACATCATGAGCTAATCTCAATAAGCTCTCACGGCACACCCTCGGTACTACTAACTGGTCCACTAATCCTGAACCGCCATCCCACTTTTTCTTGGGATCCTGATGTCTCCGATACAAGATCCCCTCGGACAAGAAAAAATCACCAGGCTGCACATCCACGTCGCACTCCAGTTCGACAGCACCATTACCACACGCCCTGACTTCAGGATCTTCCAGCTGCAAGGAACATATATCAGCAGGTGCGAGATTATCCAAGTTCATCTTAAATAATTTATTTCCACCTCCAATGTCCCGATGAGCCATCCTTTCCTCACGCTGCGCATAACGATGCTGTCGCAGAGTCTCTTCCTGCCCTGCACCTGCACTAGCGGTGACAGGCCCCGGGGCCTCTCCAGACTCTAACCTAGGTGCCAATAATGAGTCACCAAGAAACACTGCCGGCTCAAAACTCTCCAATTGACCAACACTTCCCGTTTTCTTGTGACTTTTCCTCCGCGGTTTGATAGACTGAGGTGGTGGCTGCAAGGCTCCAGATGTCTGAGAACGCGTCACAACACACGCCATGGTTTGTACGCTACACTTCTCAACCCACTCCTGTTCCTCCCTACTAACGTCGGCCGCCTTCTCGGCAACGACCAAGGGTGAAACCTTAGAAGCAGGCACCGCAAAGTCGTTGCCGAGGAGGAGGTCGACGCCCCCAACAGACAAGTTCTCTACAATTCCGACATCCAGCTCCTTCGCCACACCACCCACCTCCAGCTCCATCCGCACCAGCGGGTAGGACTTCGCAGCATTGATCCCCTGAACTACCACCACCCGAGCAGCGTTAATCGGTCTACCAGTAAAGTTCCTAAACAAGGTCTGAGAAGCCCCAGTATCACGCAATAGCTTAACTCCTCGCCTTTCGCCAGCCCACCTCACAAAACCATGCCCTCTATGACCCCCAAAGACGTCGCGGACAGGGTTCGAGCCTTCCGGACTCTTGAACACAGGCTGTGTCCCAACCTCTGACGAACTACCCTTGGCAAACTCAGAAGATATAGGCGACACCCCTATTCTGCGGGCCAATGACACAACCTTGTTTGGTGGCTTGTTCGGACAAGCATTTGCAAAGTGACCCTCTTTGTGACATGCGAAGCACTCTTTACTCTTTGGTTTACCTTGGGAGTGGGAGGTACCATTAGACTTCTTATACGGGACGGTATTTGGTTTATGTTCAGTTATATTGTCAGTGCTAGATGGTTTTGTGTAATTATGTGTATCAAAATTCTTGGGAGGGGGAGGGGTACGATCCTTTGCACCCGACTCACTCCTAGCTGCTGCTCCGCACCCTCGAATTAATGACAGTCGGAGGTCAGCCATTTCTGATGCCTCCTGGAGAGTTCTAGGATTTTTTTCTTTTATATTTAATGTTAAGTCCCCGCCTGTGCACTTAAAGAACTGCTCCAAGAGAACCAGCTCACTTAACTCTTCAAAAGTAGCTGCCCTCTCAGAACGCAGCCAATGTCGTAGTGCATCAGACAAGTCCCGGGCGTGTTCTAGGAAGGTACTATCCTTGCCCTTAGTAACACCCCGAAACTTCAAGCGGTAAGTTTCTGGTTGTAACTCATAGGCCCGTAGCACAGCCTTCTTTAGCTCATCATAAACTACACAGGACTCTAAAGGTAGTGCATCATACGCTTTTAGCCCCTTTCCTAGGAGTCTTGATGAAACTAATGCTGCCCACTTTTCCTGAGGCCACTGGTGTTCCTGACACTTCTTCTCAAATCGCATAAAAAACTCAGTCACACCTAATTCATCGAACATAGGAACTAGTTTAAGCAGGTGCGACAATGATTGGTCCCGATGTCTGTTACCTCCCCCAATATTTCGCCCTGTTACCTCCACTCGAGATCTCTCCAGCTCCCTGTCAGCCCGATACCTAGTAGACTCTGCCTGCAGTTCAGCCTTTCGTATAGCAACCTCAGCCTGAGCTCTAGCAACCTCAGCCTGCACACTAACCTGTCTTTCGGCGTCCTCAACCTGAGCTCTAGCGGCCTCAACCTAGGCCATCTCAAGCCGAAACAACAAATCTGGAGTCAACCCTTGAGGAGGGGAAGGTGCATTTAATGGAGAGGGTCCCTGTGATTGAATTCCACGCTGCCATTGACCATCAACTTGGGGGTATGTACTAAATTCAGGCACCCTGACGTTTGATATGGGGGTAGAGTGGAGGGGGGGCTGGGGATCGGGGCCCCCAGTCGCCTCTCCACCCAGGTCTCTCCCTTCTAAACCCAATATCAAAGTCCTCAGCTGATCTTTCCTCATGCCACTTAAACCCTGGTGACCCTGAAGACCTGCCACACACTTTAAGCTATACTTATTCAGCTTCAACACCCTGGCAGCGGTAAGGGGCACCTCTAAAAATCTTCTAGCACCCTCCTCGCTATCGACTAGCCACTCCACAGGTCTTTCTCCCTCCGAGCCCGTATCGTGACCTGACCCATCACTGTGTTCTGATGTATTAGACATGTTTGTGTACTGCAGTAATTATCACGGTTATAGAATGTGCCTTATCTCCTATGCAAGTATGTATATACTAATGTTATTTAAAGTCTTTTAATGTGGTATATTGGTTGCTCAAAAAAAAAAAACTCTATGTCCACTGTATTCCTCTAATCATAAGGAATCTCAAAACAAATGACCACTATATTCCTCTGTTCAGTAAATCCTATGCAAGGTCGCCATTTGTTATGTCCTGGGATATATAAACACTGGGCTCTTTCTATTGGACTAGGTATGCGGCAACAAGCAACAACGGAAAACGCTAGATCCAACCCTTATCTATAAACCCAGGCAACAAACCACCCTAAACCGTCAAGAGTCCTGCCTGGACAACGAGGTATCCTATGACTCGGTTACAGGGTGCACGCACTATAGACTGCTGATAGTCAAGCAGGCTATATAAAAGATCACACAATTAAGTTGACTTAAAGCTTCAAGGAAAAGATAGATAACGGAAATAAATTGCAGAAACAATTTAACACTAGATTAGCGGGCTAGCGGTTTACTTATATGTACCGCCCAGCGGGGTGTTTTCAGCCAAAATAGGGCTGTTTACGTGATCATTTTCATGCCTAAATAAGACCCAGAGCGTAAAACAAGTATCGATCCCTGAAAGGGCATAAACAGAGCTTTCCAATGACACCATAACGATCCGTTTATGACGGCTAGTTTTCTTGCAACAACCGCGCAACGCGAGTGCAAAAAGCATGTAATTCGGTACTTTCCCCATACAATTCAGTATGTAGCGAGTGAGAGAGGGAGGGAGGAGGTGGGATTCGTGTCAGTAGGTTCGCCGCGGTGGTCTGGAGCAGTCATATGCTCGCTACTCTCCTGCCACCACTTGTCTCTCTCTCTCAGCAACATTACGTGCTGAAATTGCCACACGACCTATGTCGCGCGCCGCCAGATAGTCCAGATTTATTATCCTCGACATATGTTGCGCGCCGACACTTAGGGGTTAATAACAAACTAGAAGAAAGTACATTTAACGTTACATTAGTTAATATAACTAATCACCCCTGCGTGAAAGAAGGTGAAAGCAAACAGTCCTCAAAAAATCGTACAGGTAGACAAGATGCAGGTTTCTAAACTGCATGCGGCTACGGTAGGATCTGATGCTTAGCAAAGAAAGTACGTTACGGATTTAGAGAACTCTTAACTCATAAGCAGGAATAAATACTAGTGATAGGCCATACAGTGTCTAATGGCATAGGTATAATTAAATAAAGGTAGCAACTCGCAACATAACCACATACAGGTGTGCTTCTCACTCTTAGTCAGGCAAGCCTGCTCGGACAGAGTCTCTAAGCCACACCCTGACTCACAATGCTCACAAAAACGGTAAACTGTGGCACAATAACAAGCATACAGAGATAATAAACCTCTAGCTGTTAATCTGCCAGGTGGCAGAGGTCTAGCCGGAAGGATATAGGCTTCGGATACCCGGGCTGAGCCACCTGCTCTAGCCTAGGGACGTTCCCAGGTCTGTGCACCAAATTACTCTAATTGAAAGGGTGCTCTCTTGAGAGACTCAGATCCCAAGTATCTGACTCTCTCCTGGCGACCCTAAAACAAAAGCAAGATGTGCTAGCGCAGTGCTGAGTGGACTAGGCAAGGGCCCTCACACAACACAACACTAGACACACAGGGACACAGACAAGAAAATGCCCCCAGACTCCCACGGGTATCCTAGTAAAGTCGTGTGGGTCCACGGGACTCGCACCAGCAGACTTTACTTAAAGGATCGCAAAAAGCCTCCCCTCCGGTCTAGCCCCTGCTAACCTGACACAAGAACACACTAGCAAGCATGAAACCACCAAATATGAGACAACAAAAAAGCTTCCTAGGTCTCATTAACAATTACATCTCTGCATAAGGCCCTAAATCCTATCTAGTTATCTGAGAGCTCGTCGTTAATACAATAATAGATATAAGGTCTATCAAGGGGATGGGATAATTAAATAGATTGGTGAAGTAGTGGAAAGAAGGTATACAAAGTAAGAGAGAACGTTTCTAAGTGGGGTTGAGAGGGATAGATATCAAGGGGGTCCGAAGGGTACGACAATGAGGTGAGCTCTGAGTCTTGAATCTGTCTGGACCCCGCCCTAGGCATGCAGAATACATCCCAGGCTCGGCAACACTCAACACAGTTGCCGGGTCAAAATCCTCTACCCCGTGCGTGAGTCGAAACTAAGCCTAACGTTGCAATCAAATGCATGTGGCAGCGCTTCAGGCTCGTCCCAAGCTGGACTCTCCGCGCGAAGCAATATCCCAAGCCGGTCTCTCTCTCCCGCTCGTCTCTTCCTGCCCTCACTAGACTTACATCTTATATATTATAATGAAACAATCAACTATCGAGAATAAAATATACTAAGATGCGTTGGTTAAGAATAAGGGCAGCTACAAGCTGTGAAACAACATAAGAATATCCCAGACATTAGTTACGTTGTCGTAGGATATATATTAAGGGAATGCCTGCCGGCCGGCTGCCGCCAGCCGGTTTCTAAACGGCTGGGCAGCCGACGCGCGTGCATGCCCGCACGTGGCTACTATGCAGAAGCGTCACAACCTTGACCTCTGACCTTAACTATTACAATATTTATGTGAAATTTGATATATATTAGGCCATATTTAAGTAATAAGCCATAACACAGCCAGTTTTCTAATATTTGAGTAATCTTTTTTAATGAATAATAAAAGTTGACCTTTGACCTTGACCTGTGACTTTTATGTCGTTCATTTTTGTTCGCATTGACATTGCCCATGCACATCAAATATGCATGCCTTATTTCATTAAAACACATCAGTTAGTTTCATATATATTAAGAGAATAGTTGAACTTTATCTTGACCTTTATATGTCTCAACATTTATTAATTTCCATTTCACTTAAAGTGCAGCTATCTCACCAAATGTTGTGAAGTTTGCAGGAGTAAAAAAAAATAACATATTGACCTTTTATTTGACCTTGACCTTTCATATGGAATAGAATAGTTTATTGTATGACCATGGGCTAGGTATTCCGAATATAAATGGTAAGCCTAGTGATAATCTAACAGTTAGTATGAGAAATACTAGTAAAAATACTATTTTGACCTTTGACCTTGAACTTTGACCTTACCCTTTAGAATAATTATCTAAAATTTGTGAAATACGATGTCAATGTTACCAGTAACTTTTAAACTGAATTTGAAGACATTTGAATAAAAACTAAAACTAAATTGTATAAGCTGACCTTTCACCATGATCTGTGACCATGACCATTATGTAAGAGTAAAACATAGTTTTCATTGACATTGCCTCAAATAAGCATGACTAATTCCATTAAAACCCATCAGTTAGTTTCATATGTATTTATAGAGTAGTTGACCTTGACCTTTGACCTTGACCTTGACCTTCATGATATGTCTCAAAATGTATTATTTTCCTTTTCATTTAAAGTGCAACTATATTGCCAAATGTTGTGAAGTTTGCATGAAAAATAATGAAATTAGCATATTGACCTCTTATTTGACCTTGACCTGTGAACTTGACCTTTCATATGGAATTGTTTAGTTTCTTGTATGACCTTGCCCTAAGTATTCCGAATATACATGGTAAGTTTAGTGAGAATCTAACAGTTAATATAAGAAATACTAGTAAAACAAATATATTGACCTTTGACCTTATCCTTCAGAATATTTATCTAAATTTGGTCAATAGGATATCGAGGTTAGTAGTAACTTGTATAGTGAAAATTAAGAAATTTGAGTAAAAACTAAGACACATGAAATATTGACCTTATTTTTAACCTTGACCTTTGACCTTAACCTTTAAGTTAAATTGAAAATGTCTTTTTGACTGACCTTCGCATTGACCAAATGAATATACCTGTGAAATTTGGTGAAAATCCATTGAACGGTCTAGGAGGAGTTTCCGGACGGACGACGGACGACGATGACGACGGACGACGACGGACAAGCTGAATTGTGGTGCACAGTATACGGGCGGGACCTGTGTGTACGATACCACTCTGCTTCGCAGAGTTGATAATAATAAAGTAAAAGTGCCGCTTTGCCCAAAATCAAAACGACATACCCAACTCTGCGACGGGTTACCATCATCACTGTTATTACCACCATTATAACTACTACTATCGCCATCATCACTACTGATATCATCACTACAACAGTCACCATCACCAGTACTATCACCATCGTCACTACCGTCAACATTATCACTACAACTATCATCACCATCACTTACAATTATCATTACTACTGTCAGCACCATCACTACTACTATACCCATCATCACTACTAATAGTACTATCACCATATCACTACTACTGTTACCATCATCTCTACTACTACTACTACTGTCACCATCGTTACTACAATCATCATCACTACTGTCATAATTATCACTACAAGTATCACCATCATCACTAGTATTATCACCATCATCATTGCTATCCCCATCATACCTGCTGTTACTACCATCTCTGCTACTGTCATCATCAGTACTATTATCATCATCACTACTATTATCACCATGATCATTAATAATATTACCAAGAATACCGGAGGATTTGTCCCGAAAAGAACTCGCCCCCAGCGGGGGCGACAATTGACCAACCAAATTTGCCTGCAAAATTTGGTGACGATACATT
Source organism: Paralithodes platypus (assembly GCA_032716605.1). Classification (NCBI taxonomy): domain Eukaryota; kingdom Metazoa; phylum Arthropoda; class Malacostraca; order Decapoda; family Lithodidae; genus Paralithodes; species Paralithodes platypus. Next base: position 34,409,200 of record CM064510.1, on the reverse strand, counting down.
AACCCGTTCAGTACCAGTTTCCTGTTCATTTTATACTGGATAATAATAGACAATTGCATTTAGTTTAATTAGCAGACTTTCAACTATCCAAATAAACCTTTTTCCACCACAGATCCTTCTTAAGCTCCACAAAATCGTCTGGTTAAAGCTAGAATATGATAAACAAGAGATGTCTCCAGTACAGAAAGGGTTAAACAGTCTACGAAATTCTTTGGGAAATTGATTAACACTTATTTTGATATTTGATCTTTACCTTTGACCTTAAGTATTAGCATACTTGTATATGACATATTCTGACATACGGAGCCCTGTATGTTAATTTAAGAGTTAGAATTAGAGTTGAAAGAGTGTCAAACTACCCAAGCGGCGAAGCAGACTAGCGAGTGGGAAACCAGCTTGCCCGGATACCAGCAAACAAGCCTTCACACCTGCGTGCGTCATAGGGGACCCTGCAAACTACTTCGATGACCCGACGCTATGACGTATGATTGACGCCAGGAGAATCCATTGGACCATGCACTTGCTATGCAACTCGAGGAGCTGTGATTGGAGCGGGCACCACCCCCCGCCTCCTGATTCGTTCCTACACCATCATTGTTTAGTATATAAGACCCGAGTAGTGGGCATTCAAATCAGTCTCATTTGGAGTTGGGGAAGGTGAACTTGCAGCTGGAGGAAGACGGGGTGAAGTATTATAATGGGATTGTGACTGTCAGTCAGATTATATAAGTGTGTGATAAGTGTGTTCGGTGTAAACACTTACGTTATGTTGGTTAGTGAGATATGTGATTGGGAATTAACGTTAACGCTACTATTATGTGTTTAACTATTTGATTGCGAATTAACGTTAACGCTACTATTATGTACGTAACTATTTGATTAGGAATTAACGTTAACGCTATTATTGTGTACTTAACTATTTGATTGGGAATTAACGTTAACGCTACAATTTATGTACTTAACTATTTGATTGGGAATTAACGTTAACGCTACTATTTATGTACTTAACTATTTTATTGGGAATTAACGTTAACGCTACTATTTATGTACTTAACTATTTGATTGGGAATTAACGTTAACGCTACTATTTATGTACTTAACTATTTGATTGGGAATTAACGTTAATGCTACTATTTATGTACTTAACTATTTGATTGGGAATTAACGTTAACGCTACTATTTATGTACTTAACTATTTGATTGGGAATTAACGTTAACGCTATTATTATGTACTTAACTATTTTAGTTGACTAACTTGTGGACTAAAGCAACTCCTTAAGTAATTAGGTTATGATGAAAGTAATACTATTGTTTTAGATTAATACTTACGAGTTCTTTCATTTTCTTTTAATTAAGCTTACATTGCTTAACGGTGCTTAGTACGGTGATGCTATTGTCTCATATTAGTAATATCGCCTTAGACTAACATGGCTGTGTTAATATTACTTCTAGTGATTTCCTAAGCTGAAGACAATTATTTTAGCTTCAAAATATTATTTTTGCTTTTCATATTATTTGAGTGAGACCTGAATCGAATCTATGAAGCGATCCTGTAACTTAATTTACTCATAATCAAACCTCAATGTTACGTGGTTAAGAAATACATTTAACTAATTATTAAATATATATCTAACTTTTTATGTGACTTTGATATAAATCCTGATGATAATAATAATATAATACTGTTAACGAAAGACAAGAACCAAGAATAATTACATTAAATATAAATAAAAGGACATATAAGAAAACTATCTATTCATTTCAAAAAGGGTAAGAGACAGAAATATTCTTACTTTAATATTTATCTTTCAAGACTTTTTATAGAATTAATAGTCCTTCTTTAGATATAACTTCTTCGGTTCATAACCATAGCCTACTAAGCTTCGGTTAAATAATAATTCTTTATAAATACTACATGACTTTAATTAGTTTCAGTATTTTTCATAATTAAAGAGTATCAGTCAATAAAGGATACTAAGTCCTAAGATCCAAAAGAAAAGGAAGCAACAACAGGAAATAATTTTTTTAGATTTTACTTTTGTTTTGCCTTCAGCTGACTGATACCTTAACCCCTAAGTGTCGGCGCACAACATAAGTCGAGTATAATAAATCTGGACTATCTGGCGGGGCGCGACATAGGTCGTGTGGCAATTTCAGCACGTAATGTTGCTGAGAGAGACAAGTGGTGGCAGGAGAGTAGCGAGCGTATGACTGCTCCAGACCACCGCGGCGAACCTACTGACACGAATCCTACCTCCTCCCTCCCTCTCTCTACATACTGAATTGTATGGGGAAAGTACCGAATTACATGCTTTTTGCACTCGCGTTGCGCGGTTGTTGCAAGAAAACTAGCCGTCATAAAAGGATCGTTATGGTGTCATTGGAAAGCTCTGTTTATGCCCTTTCAGGGATAGATACTTGTTTTACGCTCTGGGTCTTATTTAGGCATGAAAATGATCACGTAAACAGCCCTATTTTGGCTAAAAACACCCCGCTGGGCGGTACATATAAATAAACCGCTAGCCCGCTAATCTAGTGTTAATATATATCTCTGTGCTATCTAGATTCATCAAGTTAACCACTTGAGGATCAAGATATGTAACAAAAGAGTGGCGACCTTGCCAGGATTCGTTTCATACAGTTTCATTACTGTTTCACTACTTAAAAATCATATATTAATCATGCCTCAACTAATTAATGACGAAGATGCTCGAGTTTTCATAGAATCAGACCCCACAGCCCCTGATATTGACTGTCTGTCAAAATCCGAACTGAAAGTGCTTGCCTCGCATCTCCAGTTAACTGTCTCGAACATGTCCAAAGTAGAGGTGGCTCAGACCATAAAAACCCACCTGTTCCCTGTAGAAGGCGGGGAGGGTGACGGAGCAGTTGGTGGGATCTCGAGTAAACCCAGCCAACTTGATGAACAATTGCCACCTGGTTTTACCGTTGATCAATTATTCGAACTAGAACAAACCAGAGTAAAGACCGAACAAGCAAGACTAAATATAGAACTAGCCAGAATAAATGCCGAACAAGCCAGAGCAACGACCGAACAATATGAATATCAATATCGTACGGCTCAACTAAATGTCAATACAAATGCTCCCTTAATTGCTCCCCCTCTGGGATTGACTATGACTAGTGTCATTCCACCTTTCACTGAGGATAATGTGCAGGATTTCTTTGTTTTGTTTGAGGAAGTTGCTGGAGGTATGAAGTGGACAAGAGATCAATGGCCTTTTATGTTACAAACCGTTTTGACAGGGCAGGCTCGAGCCACGTATTTGTCAGAAGTAGCAGAAGTTAGGCAGGATTATGACAATCTCAAAGAAGCTATCCTAAAAACCTATCAATTGCAGCCTGAGGCTTACAGGCAATCTTTCCGTAAAAACCAGAAGAAAGTAGAAGAAACCCATAAGGTATTTGCCAGGACCATGACTAAAACTTTCAATCATTGGGTCAAGAGTAAGAAAGTCACAAGCTACAACGATCTGAAGGAGTTGGTCCTGTTAGAAAATTTCCTATGGAAAATTGATTCTTCTGTATCCTATCATTTAACACCTTACGAGCGGCCTATGCGGTTTATTTATATGTACCGCACAGCGGGGTGTTTTTAGCCAAAATAGGGCTGTTTACGTGATCATTTTCATGCCTAAATAAGACCAGAACGTAAAAACAAGTACCTATCCCTGAAAGGGCATAAACAGAGCTTTCGAATGACACCATAACGATCCTTGTATGATGGATAGTTTTCTTGCAATAACCGTGCAACGCGAGTGCAAAAAGCAGGTAATTCGGTAGTTTCGGTACATAATTGAGTATGTAGCGAGTGAGAGAGGGAGGAGGGAGCTGAGATTTGTGTCAGTAGGTTCGCCGCGGTGGTCTGGAGCAGTCATACGCTCGCTAGTCTCCTGCCACCACTTGTCTCTCTCTCTCAGCCACATTACGTGCTGAAATTGCCACTCGACCTATGTCGAGCGCCGCCACATAGTCCAGCTTTTTTTAACTCGACTTATGTTGCTCGCCGCTAATTAAGGGTTAAAGGGGAAAAAGGTAGATTGTCTTGCCGACGCCGCTGACATGGCTGACACATACGTGCTCAACAACAAATTTCGTGGAAAGAAGCCCTACGATAATTCTAGTTCTAATTTTAAGTATCCCAATCACAAATCTGACGGACCCAGTCACAAGCCTATAACGTCTTCCCCAGCTAGCCAAAATAGAATTGTTCCCCCAACTAAAAATGCGACTCAGGGCAATGGTAACAGAGGTGGGCCCCAAAGTAATAGTAATGCTCAAAGAGGGAACGTTCCCGTATCCCCTAAAGTATGTACTTTTTGTGGCATGAGAGGCCACCTAGCTTATCAGTGCTGGGCCAAGGAGAAAACCAAGAGATCGGGGCAGACAGTTGCCGCCGTATCTCAAATTCCATATGTGCCTTTAATGCAGGACTCTCGACAGAAGGAGTACCTAGCACCAAAAGTTCCTTTAATGCAGGACTCCCGACAGAAGGAGTACCTAGCACCAAAAGTTCCTTTAATACAGGACTCCCGACAGAAGGAGTACCTAACAGCTAACGTAAATCATCTAGACAGGGGTGTAGTAGCATGTGTGGTGCAACCCACTAGGGTTAAGCCAATAATAATTTCACCATCAGTGCAGGACAGTTACCGTCCCTTTATTTCATCTGGCAACGTGAGATTAAATGGTTGTATGCATGAGGTAAAAATTCTGAGAGACACAGGTTCTACTAGCACCCTCATGGTGAATCCTTACACTGAGTGCCCACCTGGCGAACCAGTTGTAATGAGAGGTGCTGGAGGCAAATTTTATGCACACTTGGTAAAAGGCGAAATTGAATGTGAGTTACTACAGGGTGAGGCCACCATAGCTTTGTGTAGGTCCCAAGATATCCCTGTGCCTGGGGTAACACTCCTTTTGGGGAATGATGTAGCAGGTGAGAAGGTCCGACCAGACCCCATTTTGTCACTTTCCCCTGTTAACGAGCCACTAACCGGTGAGCTCGACAAGGAGATGCCAACAGTTTTCCCTGTGTGTGCTGTCACATGTTTAATGTCTCAAGTAGCAGTTCCCTCAGACAGAAATGTACCGAATGTAAGAGTTGATGAAAGGGATGATGAGAGTGTGAATGATGCTCCAACTGTGCCTGATGATGTGACTGAGGTGGATTTATCTGACACCTTTATGGCTCATCTTGACCCTAATGATGACCATGAAACCCCTCCAAATTGTCCTAGTGGCCTGGTAGAGCTACAGAGAGATGATAGTGAATGCAAGGAGTTAGCTGCCAGGTCCATGAGTGAAGAGGAATGTGAGAAGGAGGGTGGTGAATGTTTCTACCTTAAAGGAAGAGTATTGTGGCGTAGATGGAGACAGCCACACAGACCAATCGATGACGGGGCCTGGGATGTCCATCAAGTAGTAGTCCCCAAACCTTGTCGTAGAGATATCATGGAAATGGCACATTGTATACCATTAGCAGGACACCTAGGTGTGAGAAAAACTCTGTACAGAATCAGAGCCCACTTTTACTGGCCAGGAATGCATGCAGATGTAGTGGAGTTTTGTAGAGTGTGTCACACTTGCCAGATGACAGGAAAACCCAATCAGAAGGTGCCTGTACATCCTCTGGTGCCCTTGCCCGTTTTCGAGAATCCTTTTACTCGGGTGGTAGTGGCCATTGTAGGCCCATTGCCTATGACTTCCCAAGGTAACATTTATTTATTAACTATCATGGACATGGCAACTCGCTACCCAGAGGCTATACCCTTAAGGACTACCTCTGCTCCAACTGTCATCAAGGAACTGCTCAAATTCTTCACCAGAATGGGTTTCCCCCATGAGGTGCAAAGCGATCAAGGAACTAATTTTACCTCTAACATTTTCCAGCAGTCCCTGAAGGAGTTGGGTATCGAGCATGTTAAGTCTAGCACCTACCACCCAGAGAGTCAAGGGGTTCTCGAACGATATCATCAGACATTAAAGGGAATGTTACGTAAGTATTGTACAGAGACCGGAGTTGAGTGGGATAAGGGGGTACCTTTTCTTTTATTTGCTACTCGTGAGGTTCCAACTGAATCCCTGGGTTTTTCCCCTAATGAGCTAGTTTTCGGTCACCAGGTAAGAGGTCCTTTGCAACTATTGCAGGATAGCCTAGTTGGCCAGGAGGGGAACCAAAACCTCCTCAAGTATGTTTCAGATTTCAAAACCCGGCTGAGATCCTCATGTGAGTTTGCCGTTCAAAACTTGACATTGGCTAAAAGCTCCATGAAGAAATGGTATGACAGAAAAGCCCGTGAGAGGGAGTTTCAGCCCGGTGATGAGGTTTTGGTCCTGCTCCCCCTTTTTGGCCAACCTTTATCTGCCAAGTTCAGGGGCCCATACAAGATCATTCAGAGGGTGAGCATTACCGATTATCTAGTAACTACCCCAGACAGGAGAAAGCACACGCAAGTATTCCATATAAATATGTTGAAACTCTACCATAGGTCCCCTGATTCCTCTCCTCCAGATTCTCCCACTGTGGCAGTGAATGTCAGGACCTGTGGACAGCCTGGTGCGGACGAAGACTTCAGTTCTCTTACTGACCCGCAACAGACTGTTCCAGAGCCTGAAGGTATCCATGCAGACTTTGACTTGTCATGTAGCCTATCCAACTTTCAGTATAATTCAGTAGCTTGGGGGGGATTACCATCTAAACTATGTCATCTTCCCTCTGATCAAGCGAACCGGCTCGCTTCTTTGGCCGTGCACGACATCGACGTAGGGGATGCAACTCCCATTAAACTATCCCCCTACTGTGTCTCACCACAACGCAGGAGTATACTGCAGGTCGAGCTTGACTTCATTTTTTCTAACGAGCTGATCACAAGGGCCTTATGCCAGTGGAGTAGTCCGGTCATACTTGTGCCAAAGCCAGACGGGAGCCATAGGTTATGTATGGACTATAGGCAAGTTAATGCTGTCACAAAGAACGATACCTACCCACTGCCACGGATCAAAGATTACATTTACCAGGTTGGCCTCATACAGCAGTAAGTTTAACTTAATGAGAGGATTTTGGCAATTAGCTCTCCCTTGTAGCGAGGTAAATATTATGCTTCAGTAGTGCGCTGTCAAGCCTTCAGCTGTGAGATGCCTTGCAGTTCGAATAACGCTCCAGCTACGTTCCGGCTATGTTCTGATGTGGTACCTGGAGACGTTGCCTACTTTGGGTGATATCCTTATTATATCCTCATTATAATCTTGCTGTTGCCAATCTGGTGGTGAATCTATTTATGTATAATGTTTAATATTATGTACTATACTCCTTAAACTCTTTTCTAGGGGGCAGGTCAGACATACGGAGCCCTGTATGTTAATTTAAGAGTTAGAATTAGAGTTGAAGGAGTGTCAAACTACCCAAGCGGCGAAGCAGACTAGCGAGTGGGAAACCAGCTCGCCCGCATACCAGCAAACAAGCCGTCACACCTGCGTGCGCCATAGGGGACCCTGCAAACTACTTCGATGACCCGACGCTATGACGTATGATCGACGCCAGGAGACTCCATTGGACCATGCACCTGCTATGCAACTCGAGGAGCTGTGATTGGAGCGGGCACCACCCCCCGCCTCCTGATTCGTTCCTACACCATCATTGTTTAGTATATAAGACCCGAGTAGTGGGCATTCAAATCAGTCTCATTTGGAGTTTTCGAAGGTGAACTTGCAGCTGGAGGAAGACGGGGTGAAGTATTATAATGGGATTGTGACTGTCAGTCAGATTATATAAGTGTGTGTTAAGTGTGTTCGGTGTGACCTTGACCTTTATGTAAGATTACATGTTTTGTTTTATTGACATTGCCCCGGAAAATCAAATAAGCATGCATAATTTCATTAAAACCCATCAGCTAGTTTCATATATATATTAATAGAATCGTTGACCATCACCTTTGACCTATATATTGACCTTTATTATATGTCAAAATATAGTATTTTCATTTTCATATAATGTGCAACTAGCTCACCAAATTTTGTGAAGTTTGCATGAAAAGTAAAGAAAATAGCATTTTGACCTTTTATTTCACCTTGACCTTACATATGGAATTGTATACTTTCTTGTATGACCTTGGCCTAGGTATTGCGAATATACATGGTAAGCCTAGTGAGAATCAAACATTTAATGTAAGAAATACTAGTGAAACACATAGTTTGACCTTTGACTTTGATCTTTGACATTACCCTTAGGAATATGTATCTAAAATTTGGGCAACACGATATCAAGGTTACCAGTAACTTGTATAGTGAAAATGAAGATATTTGAGTAAACAGTAAAATAAATTGTAAAAGTTGACCTTTGACCTTGACCTGTGACCTTGACATTAATGTAAGAGTATGTTTTTGTGTTCATTGCCATTGCCCCCGAAAATCAAATAAGCATGCCCAATTTCATTAAAATCCATCAGTTAATTTCATATATATTAATAGAATAGTTGACCTTGACCTTTGACCGTTATCTCAACCTTTATGACATGTGTGTCCAAATGTATTATTTTTCTTTTCATTTGAAGTGGAACTATCTCACCAAATGTTGTGAAGTTTGCATGGAAAGTAAAGGAAATAGCATATTGACCTTTTATTTGACCTTGATCTGTGACCTTGACCTTTCATATGGACTTGTATAGTTTCTTGTATGACCTTGGCCTAGGTATTCCGAATATACTGTACATGGTAAGCCTAGTGAGAATCTAACAGTTAGCATAAGAAATGCTAGTGAAAAACCTATTTTGACCTTTGACCTTGACCTTACCCTTTAGAATATTTGCCTAAAATTTCTTGAATACGATATCAAGGTTAGCAGTAACTTGTATGGTGAAAATGAAGACATTTGAGTAAAAACTAAATATGAACTATTGACCGTATTTATAACCTTGACCTTTGACCTTAACCTTAAATTTAAATGGAAAATTTCTTTTGACTGACCATCGCATTGACCAAATGGATATACCTGTGAAATTTAGTAGAAATCCATCGAACGGTCTCGGAGGAGTTTCCGGACAGACAGACAGACGACAACGACGGACGATGACGGACGACGACAGACAAGCTGACTGGTGGTGCAGAGTATACGGGTAGGATCTGTGTTCGCGATACCACTCTGCTTCGCAGAGTTGATAATAATAATAAAGTAGGTGTGCAGTTTTCACATTACCAAAAAAAAAAAAAAAATGCATACGCAACTCTGCGACCTATAATTCTGCTAGTAGTATTGAATCTCTTAGGTAAAATAGGTTTATATACAGTATATACAGTATATATAATTATATATATATATATATATATTGTATACATATATAAAATATATATAAGAAAGAAATAGTGACCATAATCTGTGACATTTACCATTCACCTTGACCTTTGAATAACAAAGGAAACAAAATAGACAATCGTTGCATTGACCAACCAAATTTGCCAGCAAAATTTTGTGACGATACGTAACCCGTTCAGTACAGTTCTGTCGGTTTCATTTCATACTGGATACTAAGACGATTTTATTTAGTTTATGAAGGACCTCCATAAAAGTAGTAGGCTTTCAACTATTTTAACCCTTTTTACTACCACAGATCCTTCATAAGCTCCACAAAATCGTCTAATTATAGCTAGAATACAATGAAAAAGAAGTCACTGGTACACAACGGGTTCAACAGTCTAGGAAGAGTTTAAAGACAATTATCAACACTCTTCTTTTGTTCTTTTACCTTGACCTTTAACCTTAAGTATTATAATATATATATATATATGATTGAATTATATGTGATTTAAGTAAAATGCAACTAACAGTCGTCAGCTTATCGAAAATTGATTTATTTTATGATGAATGTTAACTCATGACCTTGGCCTGTGACCTTGACCTTTATGTAGAATTATATTTTTGTTTGCTTTGATGTAACTAGAATATCAAATAAGTGTGTCAAATTTCATTAAAGATAATCAGTTAGTTTCAGAGGTATTAAAGGAATAGTTGATCTTGACCTTTGACATTCATCTTGACCGTCATGATGTCTGAAAATTTAACATTTTAATTTTCCCTTAATGCACAACTGTCTCAACGAATGTTGTGAAGTTTACATGAATAGTAAAGAAATTAGCATATTGACTTTATATATGACATTGACCTGTGAACTTGACCTATCAAATGGAATTATGCTTATTCTTGTATGACCTTGCTCTAGGCATTCCGAATATGCATGATATGCCTAATGAGAATCCTACATTAAATAAGAAATACTAGTAAAAATCATATATCGACCTTTAACCTTGACCTTTGACCTTCGACATTAGAATTTCTTATCAAGGATATAGTTAGCTTAACAGCAATGTTCGTATTAACTAGCATTATGAATATGGTGAAGCCTAATTCGTATAAAAACTTATTGATTACAAATAGTGATCATATACACTGTGACCTTGACCTTTGACCTTTGACTAAAAGTAAAATACATACATTTGGATGGTCGTCGCATTGACCAACTGAATTTGCCTGTATAATTTTATGACAATACATTAAAGTCAAGGAGGAGTTTAGGGAAAATGACAAATACTCTTATCTTGACCTTGACCTCTGACCTTAACTATTGCAATATGTATGTGAAATTTGATATATATTAGGCCATATTAAAGTAATAAGCCATAACACAGCCAGTTTTCTAATATTTGAGTAATCTTTTTTAATAAATAATAAAAGTTGACCTTTGACCTTGACCTGTGACTTTTATGTAGTTTATTTTTCTTTGCATTGACATTTCCCATGCAGATCAAATACGGATGCCTTATTTCATTAAAACACATCAGTTAGTTTCATATATATTAAGAGAATAGTTGACCTTGACCTTTGACCTTTATCTTGACCTTTATGTCTCAACATTTATTAATTTCCTTTTCACTTAAAGTGCAGCTATCTCACCAAATGTTGTGAAGTTTGCAGGAAAAGAAAAGAAAATAGCATATTGACCTTTTATTTGACCTTGACCTTTCATATGGAATAGAATAGTTTATTGTATGACCATGGCCTAGGTATTCCGAATATACATGGTAAGCCTAGTGATAATCTAACAGTTAGTATGAGAAATACTAGTAAAAATACTATTTTGACCTTTGACCTTGAACTTTGACCTTACCCTTTAGAATAATTATCTAAAATGTGTGAAATACGATAACAATGTTACCAGTAACTTGTAAACTGAAAATGAAGACATTTGAATAAAAACTAAAAATAAATTGTATAAGCTGACCTTTCACCATGACCTGTGACCTTGACCTTTATGTAAGAGTAAAACATAGTTTTCATTGACATTGCCCAGGAAAATCAAATAAGCATGACTAATTTCATTAAAACCCATCAGTTAGTTTCATATGTATTTATAGAGTAGTTGACCTTGACCTTTAACCTTGACCTTGACCTTCATGCTATGTGTCTCAAAATGTATTATTTTCCTTTTCATTTAAAGTGCAACTATATTGCCAAATTTTGTGAAGTTTGCATGAAAAGTAATGAAATTAGCATATTGACTTCTTATTTGACCTTGACCTGTGAACTTGACCTTTCATATGGAATTATTTAGTTTCTTGTATGACCTTGCCTTAAGTATTCCGAATATACATGGTAAGTTTAGTGAGAATTTAACAGTTAATATAAGAAATACTAGTAAAACAAATATTTTGACATTTGACCTTGACCTTTGACCTTATCCTTCAGAATATTTATCTAAAATTTTGTCAATAGGATATCGAGGTTAGTAGTAACTTGTATAGTGAAAATTAATAAATTTGAGTAAAACTAAGACACATGAAATATTGACCTTATTTTTAACCTTGACCTTTGACCTTAACCTTTAAGTTAAATTGAAAATTTCTTTTCGAGTGACCTTCGCCTTGACCAAATGAATATACCTGTGAAATTTGGTGAAAATCCATTGAACGGTCTAGGAGTTTCACGACGGACGACGACGGACAAGCTGAATTGTGGTGCACAGTATACGGGCGGGACCTGTGTGTACGATACCACTCTGCTTCGCAGAGTTGATAATGATGATTATAGTAATAATACATAAAATAATTGTTGTATACCGGTTTGTAATAATTAAATAGTTTTATCAACAATTATGTTTAATGTTATAGTAATAGTAAATAAAACACTAAAAAAGGTTATTAAGATAACCTTTTGTATAATATAACTTAGAATTGTATAATAAATTATGATTATAATAACAAGTAAACAATGAAGATAGTAATAATACTAATATTAGAGAAGGGACTACATCAGTAGATAATTATTTGTGTGAGAATAATGTGTTTTATTGAACCGTTTATACTAGTATGCTCTGCTTTGTATGTGTATGCGTAATACATGTTACTAAAATCATTTTTATCAACAACAGCAATAGCAGTCATAAAATGCTATCGTCTGTATGCTCTGAACACTATATGTTAATTTGATTTGATCATTTACACTGCATCATGAACCATGAATGTTAGGTCAAAATGTATGTTTGTTTTAATTGTGTTATTATTATTTTTTACGTAATTTTTTGTTTTTTGTTATTTGTTTTCTTTTATAAAATCACTAGCCCCATGCACTTGCAATATGTTCCATTGATAAACTAATTTATATAATGTAAAAGATTATAGGACACATATACCATAAGCCGTAAGGTATCAAGTAGTCCTCATTGCTATGTTATTATGTATCATCACAAATCACGTACCTTTATGTATTAATATAGAAATGCAATATTTAAAATTGATGTGGAATTCATTGTAAATCAAAATTATTGTATTGTTGTCTACATGTCCTGTGTCCATCCAATTGTTTTCCCACTTGAAATAATGTCAATATTATGTCAAACCGAACATATGTTCCATAATTTACGAACCATAATTACGTCCACTGATACCACTAGAGTTCATAATTGGTGGAGGATTACTGGTGAGGGTGAAACTCACGAAAGTGTGTCAGGGAACAACTCCCTTTACTGTGGGCAGACCTACACTGTTGTTGAGTGAGGGAGTCTCTCCCTTTATATGATCCCAGTCAAGCCATAATTAAGCCTTTTTATCAAATGACGTCACACTGTGTTTACAAACTACGACTGGAATTTTTGTAAACATTGAATACAGGAAAATTCACATGAAACTATATTTGAACATTGAAAATCATAATTTCAATTGTGTGTATTTCATCTCCTAAGCCAGCCTTCTATTTAGTTGTGATATTACAATATCACATCAAACATAGATACATCGATTGCTAATAGTGACAAGAGTAAAACTAACGTTATATATTGTAATGTAGTTAAGGATATTACAGTGAGTTACCATGATAAATACAAATACCAGTCATATACTGATGTTGGAAATTTAGTGAGAGAGAGAGAGAAGAATGAGTGAGTGAAACATCATATAGGCTGTGAAAGATAACCTCAGTTATACATTACTTTGTGATCTAAACATTCCATTAAAGTCAGTGACCCACGAACAGTACAGAGTTCAATGGCATACCATACCATTCCCTACTATCTTTCTCTCTGCTGATAAAACGGGCTTCATACTTTATGCATGATGGGTAACGCATGCACTTAGTTTTTTATTTACAAAACAGAATGGTGGATAAAAATCACGAAAATATCATCCACCTACCTAATACTACATAAATACTAAAGGACCATACATACTGGATTTAAACTATTGGGATTAATAGTTGGGACCAAAAAGTAGAACAACTCCAAGGAAATGAGTTCCGGAGAGATGTGGTTTTGGGTATTAATGAAATATGAAAAAGAGAGGTTCGGCAATGAGGACATGTGATTATTAAGTCCTGGGCACTAACAGATGGACAAGTACCACCAACAAAATATAAAGGTGTGGCACAGTGGGAGCAAACCTTTATTAGGGGGAAGTAGTCGCTTTTTCTCGACCCCCTTTTCCCTCATGTTTAGCATTGAAATGACGGTCATTTCAGCTCTATAAGAACAAGGAAGAGATGCAGCAGCAAATAGAGAGAGAGACCACACAGCTACGTTTCCCGAGCTCTAATACCTACAGCAACAACACAGTCTACCCAACCAGGAAGACCTACCCATGCTCTAATACCTGCAAACCTAGGACAGTCTGCCCGCCAAAAGGAGGTCGAGCCCGAGCCAATCACGGGGATACCTGTCCAGCCAATGGCATAGTCTGGGACAAATATCAAAGGAAAATACTCAACCCTAGCCAGATTTGTTGTAACAAGAGGAAGATGTTATGCAAATATCACATCAAGATCCAGTGCAATACCTCTACAATTGGGAACCCGAGATTCACCTCTATAGTACATCACTTGAGGAATGGAGATAGTAGAAAAAGAATGAGAAAAAACGAAAGCATGCCCTGCAAACTAGAAAAATCCAGGAAGATTGAATAACAAAAAAACATTTATTATGCATCCATGCAAGCCTTTTATATAAAGAGTGTAATATTACAAGATAGCGAATAACCTTGTACATGTATTATTAGGATAAGTACATTTTTAGAATATGGATTGCCTTCACAATAAAGACAATAATAATATCCCCATGTCCCTACTATACTGAAACAGGCGAAATTGAATTCCAATTATAACCCAAATATAGCCTGACTAAAATTGAGGGAAGGGATGCAAATGCAGTTCCTACCTTCCACTGGTCAAGCCGGTTGTGGGTGGAAATTGTGTTGTAGACTCAGCTATAGGACAACACAGTCCCTGTAATAAAGTCTAAGGTGGGAGGCGAATGAGAGTGTGTAGAGGAGCCAGGAACAACCTTCTCAAGTGTCCGTGAGAGAGGCAGTTCCCCTTGACATCCAGCCAGAAGAAGAACTACGAGCCCTACGTCGCGCGCCGTCCAGATTCTCGTTCATGGCAATTACTTCTCCTATACCCTGTACCCTAAGTGTCTGTGTTTTATAAGTATTGGGTATTATTGTGAAGGTAATATAAAATATGCGAGTGTTCAATTTAGCTTATTCATAGATCTGTTTCTAAGATCTACCTTGTCAACTTCAAACACTTGTAAGATTTATATAACCTTGATCCGTAAAGTGATTCTATAAGTACGAGATATAGACGATGTAGTTTGTGTTCAAACATTCAGATTGATACTTGTACTAATGCTACATAGTCCTTTTTACACGTATTACTTAGTGAATGCTCTCAGATTTTATCCTTATGCGTTATTATTCTTTGTGTGTCCAAGTCGAAGTGAAGTGTATAACGTGAGCTATGTTCCTTCTTAAATTCAACATCTAAAACTTACGCTCAAACTCAGGATCATATTTTCCGTCTATTTATTACCAGATAATACTTATAATACCATTTCGCCCCCTTTGAAAGTAAAAGAACCCATCCGTTGAGTTAGAATTATTTTATACTCGAGATATCTAATTTCTATTAGTTCTTGTGAAAAATCTAATCATATACGTTACCCGGGTCATGTAATTCTGTGACGCCTACCAGCGTTGGCAGAATCGCCTCCCGGTAGCCACTAGCGCTCGCCAGGGCAGTGAAATGGGCTACAGTTATCAGAGAATGCTATACTTTCTTTCTTGTGAATCGTCATGTCACAGGCAGTATAGAAGTGGTCTTTATTTTCGTCTGTGACAATGCATTATATTTTATATCATCAGTTATAAGTTTAATGTATAAGACTGAATGATACAGCTAGAGAGTGTGAGTGAGTAAGTGCAGGAGGCAGAGTGTTGGGCGCGTAGTGTTACGTGTTGTTTCGGTGACGTTATGCCACGGCCGGGCCCTCTGAGTGGCTGGCCGCCTTGCCGCCCTCCTGCCGCGGCAGGAAGTAGTCCCCCCGCACTCCCTGCTGCCTTTGTGCCTTCCTTGCTCAGAACTTGCCTGACCAGCATACCCTTCACACCTCCCTTGCCATCTGTCCCCGACTTCCACCTATAGAACACTTTCTCTCTCTCTCAACTTCTTACCTCTTATGCTTCTAATCTATTTAACATCATAACTCCCCTTTGGTTCTGCACGATTTCATATATCGGCCATCGTTTTATATGCTGAAGCTCTCAGATATTCCATGTTTAGTTAGACATTTTGGAGGGATTTACATTTTGTCTGTAGAGGTTCGATACACTCGCGGTGTCTCCCTACCTATTTCTTGGTTGTCTGCTGGGCTATTTAATGCTAGACTGGGGTGAGGCTATTGATGTTGTGATTTCCGATGTGTACCAGGTTTTGTTGAACTTGTACAATCGCAACGGATACGTGGGAAGCCTAGGTGGTCTTTCTGACTGTGTAACTTGTGAGTTTAGCACTGTGTTGCGAGTGAGGGCTTTTGCCTCTGCCACCCAACACTGTGATAACTCGTTTTGCTTTGACTTGAAGAGGGTCGCCAGGAGAGAACCAGATACTAGCGATCTGGATCTCTCAAGAGAGCACCCCGTCATTTAACGTAATTTGGCCGTACAGTCTTAAGGACCTCGCTAGGCTACGAACCGCTTGCTCAGCCATTGTTTCCTAGCCTACGACATCCCAGCTAGACTTTATTCGCCTAGCAGACACCCGATTAGGATTATAAACTCTTATGTTATGTATGCAGCATTTGTATTCACGTTGATTGTAAGCCTTGGTTGTTGTTGAGTTGCACAACCCGAGCAGGCTTTTGCGTTGCCTGAGGAAGTACTTCTTTTGTTGTTGGAGATAATACTATTGAGCATTTATCGTTATTCCCGTGCCAGTTAACACTGTATGTCCCTACACTTGTCAAATCTTGTTCCTGCTTTATATAACAGTTCAAAATCCGATTCGATCATCTTAAGCAGCATCAGACTTTCTTCAGAAGATTCCTGTTCGATGCTTTAGGACTTTCATTCACTTTCTTTAATATAGGAGTGACAGTTTATTATTGTTTAGAGTAACTTTAATTATACCTTCTTCTTGTTTGCATTAAATAATTCCAGTGATTTAATTAAGCTCTCTGTCTTTTTCCTTGTATACATTATTAACGTAATTGTATGTTGTTGTGATCAGGCTGTATCAGAGATCATCAGCCTGTAGTAGTAGTGCATTTATACCGAGTTAGAGGATACCCCGCTATCGCAGATTTAACTCTGGAGGGTATAGGTGTTTTTGTGCGCCGGCATTATAAGTTCGAGGGATGGATCTAGTGTTACCGTTGTGGCTGTGTGCCTTTCTAGTCCAATGATTAAGAGCCCTTGTTTTATACGAGTCCCGGTCGTAACAAATGGCGACCTTGCTCAGGATTTTGTGAACTTAGAGAAATATTGCAGGAGTGTTGTGGTCATTTGTTTTTGTTTGAAGGAATATAGTGGACACAGATTTTTTTTTTGGCAAGTAGTATAACACTTAAGAGTCTTCAAGCATTTTTGAGTGAGAGTTTAGGTACTCCTTTTTTTTATAAACGTCGAGAATTTTCAGTGGACACTATGTCAGACGACGGATCAGTGTATAGTGAGGACACAGTACGGGAAGCAGACTCTTAAGGTGCAGCAGCGGGGTTTGTTAGAAGGCATTAGAGTAATAACTAGTGAGGAGGATGCAAGGAAGTTTCTGGAGATACCTATTACTGTTGACCGGGTGTCTGGGATTGATCGGTATGGTCTCTAGTGTTTGGCCACGGTCATGGGGCATGTGGGCACTAGCAGCATGTCGAGAGGTGACCTGGTGGCCGGGGTGCTCGGCGGGGTGCGTGGGGCTTCGGGTGGAGCGGGAGCTGGGGCACCTTCGGCCCAGCCCCCATTCCACTCGACTCCTACCATGGCGCCCCCTCGGGCTCCGGAGCCGGGTACGTTCCCGCAGGCCGATAGTCACTGGCAGCGTGGTTTGCACTTGGGTGAGTCTCCAATTGTTGCATCTCCTCCTCCTCAAGGTTTAACGGCAGATATGCTCTTCCAGCTTGAGATGGCTAAAATGCAGGCTGAGCAACGAAAGCATGAATCTGAGATTGAGATGGCTAAGATTCAGCAACGGCAGCGAGAGGTTGAGTCTGAGTATAGAAAAGCCATGTACTGTGCAGACAAAGATCTTGAGAAGTCTAGGGTGGAGTCGACAGGGCAGCGTCTCGGTTCTGGGAATCGAGGTCTTGAGCAGTCTTTATCGCACCTTATTAAGTTAGTCCCTGCATTTGACGAGTCGGGTGTCACCGAATTTTTCATGCATTTTGAGAAGAAGTGCCGGGAGCACCAATGGCCCGAGGTTAAGTGGGCAGCCCTTGTTTCCTCTAGGTTGGTTGGCAAAGGGCTCAAGGCATATGATGCATTGCCCTTGGAGTCTTGCGTCAATTATGAGGTATTGAAGGAGGCTGTTCTGCGGGCGTACGAGTTACAACCAGAGACGTACAGATTGAAGTTCCGTGGTGTAACGAAGGGTCGTGAGTGCACCTTTCTTGAGCATGCCCGGGATCTGTCCGATGCATTTAGAAACTGGCTGCGTTCTGAGAAGGCATCGACGTTTGAGGAGTTGAAACAGCTGATGCTTCTAGAACAATTTTTCAAGTGTACGGGCGGCGATCTGACGTTGAATCTTAAAGAAAAAACCCCGAAAACTCTTCAGGAGGCAGCTGAGATGGCGGACCTTCGGTTATCTTTGATTCGTGAGTGCGGTTTTGCACAGAGGAGTGATGCAGGCAATAAGGAGCGTAACCCTCTCCTTTCCCGAAACACTGATACACATAATTACACTAAGAACAAGAGCAACGACACCAAAACTGACCATAAACCTAGTACCGTCCCGTTTAGAAAGGGTCCAGGTCCTTCCTCACCTCAAGGGAAGCCCAAGGGGGAGTTAGAGTGTTTTCATTGTCATGAGAAGGGGCATTTTGCAAGAGCCTGTCCAAGCAAGCTACCTAATGCAGTTGTGTCTTTGGCTTGCAACATTGGGGTGTCCCCGTAGTCATCTGAGTTTGCCCGGGGTATAACGTCAGAGGCTGGGACACAGCCAGTGGAGAAGAATCCGGAAGGCTCGAACCCTGTCCGCGATGTCTTTTGCGACCATCGAGGGCGTGGCTGCGTGAAGTGGGCTGGTAAGAAGCATGGAGTTGAGCTGTTGCGAGACACGGGTGCCTCTCAGACTTTGATGAAGAACTTAACTGGTAGACCAATAAACGCAGCACGGGTGGTTGTGGTGCAAGGTATCAATGCTACCAGGTCATACCCGTTGGTCAGGATGGAACTGGAGGTAGATGGTGTGCCGCGAGAGTTGGATGTTGGAATTGTGGAGAACTTGCCTGTTGGGGGCGTCGACCTCCTTCTCGGCAACGACTTTGCGGTGCCTACTTCTAAGGTTTCCCCCTTAGTCGTTGCCGAGAAGCCGGCCGACGTGAGTAGGGAGGAACAGAAGTGGGTAGAGAAGTGTCAAGTACAACCTATGGCGTGCGTTGTTACAAGATCTCTTGCATCCAAAATGTCACAGCCTATTCCTCAGTCTCTAGACCAGCGGAGGAACGGTCGGAAGGAGCAAGCTAAAGTTGGGAGTTTTGTGAGTTTTGCTCCAGCGGCTCTCCTTAGCGGCTAAGTACTTGACTCAGAGGTGAGCTCCGGAGTGGCCCCAGAACCTGTCACCCCTAGTGACATGGTTGGACGTGATGGCACTCCGCGACTTAGTAGTTCCCAGTTGGAGGAGAGTACAAAGTACAAAGGGTACAAAGGAGTACAAAGGAAATCAAGCAACAACAGATCTAGTGACCCTTCTAGGTTGCTTGTCCTCTAAAACACTGAGGATCAAGTGTCCAAACAGTGGTTTAGAGTGGGTAAGGGAATATTGGAAAGGGAATTACTGCCCTGGAACTAATGTCCGTGGCAGGATTAGGAAGTTAGTAGGGGACAGATGGGTTAGTAACTGAGGGGGGGATAAAATAAAGTTATTCATTTACAAACGCAGTCAGTCGCGGGTTTGAAGCGAGATATTTGTCTAGGCGGTGTTTAAATGAATCAACGGTGATGCAGTCTATAACGTTTCGGGGAAGCCCATTCCACAAGTTGACAACTCGATTGAAGAAGAAATTCTTAGATTCGTGTGAGTTAAAAGATTTACCAATAATTTTGCAACCGTTTCCCCGTGTGTAATTAGATTGGTCGATAGTGAAGTACTTACTACAGTTCATATTGTCGATGCCTTTGATGATTTTGAACACTTGAATTAAGTCACCTCTTAATCTGCGCTGGGTTAAAGGAAATAGATTTAATTCTCTAAGACGCTCTTCGTATGGTTTGTTCTTTAGGCTAGGTATCATTTTGGTAACTCTACGTTGAACTCGTTCTAGCTTGTTTATATCTTTTTGGTAATAAGGGCACCAGGATTGAACGCAGTATTCCAGAAGAGGGCGGACTAAGGAATTGTAAAGGGTTAGGATAACTTCTTTGGATTTATGCTCAAATGACCTGCCTATAAAGCCAATTATTTTGTTTGCCTTCTTAACAACTTCTGAACATTGTTGACTCGGTTTTAGGTTACTCGATATTGTTACTCCCAGATCGGTTTCTCTGTTTACATTCTTAAGCTGAGTGCCATTCATCGAATAGTTTGCTTTCTCATTTAGGTATCCGATATGTAGTACTTTACATTTATCCGCATTGAAACTCATTTGCCAAATTTGGGCCCAACATGACAATTTATCTAGATTGTGTTGCATATCGTCAACTTGTTCTTTTGAGAGTACGCTATTTGCAATTTTTGTATCGTCAGCAAATTTTGAGATTGTACAGGTGAGGCCCTCATCTATGTCGTTGATGTAAATTAGAAAGAGAATTGGTCCTAGTACCGATCCCTGGGGTACCCCGCTACTTACATTGGTCCATTTAGATGCCTTACCGTTTATGACTACTCTTTGCTTTCTGTCGCTGAGCCAATTTTCTATCCATTTCAACACACCGTCTTGTATTCCATGCGCTTTTAGTTTTAGCAGTAAACGTTTGTGGGGAACTTTGTCAAAGGCCTTTTGAAAATCAAGGTATATAATATCTACAGCTTTACTCTCATCGTAGAGGTTGAGGATATCGTGGAAGAAGTCTAAGAGGTTTGTTAAACAGGAACGTTTTTTACGAAAGCCGTGTTGAGTATCTTTAAGTATGTTATTTTCCTCTAAGTGATTTACGAGTCTGTCTCGTATGACCGTTTCTAGCATTTTACATACAACTGAGGTTAAGCTAATTGGACGATAGTTACTGGGTAGGGATTTGCTGCCTTTTTTTAATATCAGTGTTACGTTGGCTAGCTTCCACTGATCAGGCATAGTTCCAGACTGAAAGGATTTATTGAATAGTAATGTCAGTGGTTTGGAGAGCTCATCCTTAGCTTCCTTCAGAACTCTAGGCGAGATTGTATCAGGTCCAGGCGTTTTATTTACCTTGAGTTTATCTAAACAATTCAATACTTCTCTCTCTGTAACGGTGATATTGCTTAGAACATCTGAATTATCAATCTGAATCGGCGATGGTGTAGGGATATCACTGAGGTCTTCTGTTGTAAAAACTGATGCAAAGAAGGTATTGAGGGCATTACTCATTTGTACTTCGTCTTTGGTGTATTCTCCATTTTCATCGACTAACGGTCCAACAGTTGAAGTGACTACTTTTTTCTTTCTGATATAACTATAGAATTCTTTCGGGTTTGTTTTACTTTGATTCGCAATATGTAACTCTAAGGTCTTTTTACTTTGCTTAATTAACTTTTTGGCTTTGCGTCGTAGCTCTACAAATTTCACCCGTTCTTCGTCATTTTGTGAGGATTTTAATCTATCATTAGCAAATTTTTTAGCAAGCAGGCAGTTTGAAATATCTTTATTCCACCATTTGGGCTTATTATTATGGCCTAGACGCCGTATTTTCGATGGTATGCAGTCTTGCACTGCTTTTAGGTAAGTGGTTTCGAATAACTTCCAAGATGTATTTATGTCATTATTGTTAATTAAAAAGCTCCAGTCAGTTTCTTTAAACATAGCTCTAAGTTTATGGAAGTTTGCTTTCTTGAAATTAGGGACTTTTTCGATGCTACTATTTGGTTCGTTACTAGTAAACTTTAAAGTGAAAGTTATCGTACGATGGTCGCTGTTACTGAATTCATCACCAACATTCAAATTCTCTATTAATTCTTCTTTTGTTGCAAGTACAATGTC
This sequence comes from Paralithodes platypus, assembly GCA_032716605.1. NCBI lineage: Eukaryota > Metazoa > Arthropoda > Malacostraca > Decapoda > Lithodidae > Paralithodes > Paralithodes platypus. The sequence continues at coordinate 34,387,037 of CM064510.1, read as the reverse complement.
AAGAACGTTATTACCACGGGTCGGCGTTCGAACAAATTGATAAAGCGAACTCTCTTGCAAGTTCGTATACAAGTCATGTCTGGAGTGTGAAGTAAGAGTATCGCCCCACTTGGTCACAGGTAAATTAAAGTCGCCAAAAATTACGGTATCTTGTGAGTTACTTACATCTGCAATTTGTTCATAAATTTCTCGGTCAGTTTGCACTGATTGAGCAGAGTTGTGGGAACGGGGCTATCGAATAGGAGGACGGGGAAACATGTCATGTGAACTTGATGGAGGAGTTTGTGAGGCAACCACCTAAGCAGCCTACTGTCCCTGCGTTGGTCTGCAGCGGCCAAGGAGGAGAAGGAGAGGGGAGCAGTAGGGCACAGGTGGAGGAGAGTTGGATTGTTATGTCTCGGCGGAGCAGTGGGCGGGGGACACGAGTCTGGTGGCTGTGGAAGCACTAGAGCACCTGCCTGAGCAGCAGTGTGCAGCGCTACAGCATCAGCTCGGTTCATACCCCACTGGTCGTGCCGAGCACCGGAGCCTCACAACTCAGGGGGTGCAAGATGTTCCACGGGCAGGTCACTTGAATGTTGATAGACCGTTAGCCTCGTTGTTTCGGTGGTTCAGGGTGGGCGACGAGGCTTGGACATGGTTGTCAGGTCAGGGTCGACCCATGGCTGCCAAGGGTGGTGGTCAGAAGGAGGACATTGAGCAGATTGGTGAGGTTGGCTGTGGAGTGGATGTGCCCGGTCGTCGCATAGCCTCCCAATGCTGCTCTAGTCGAATGCAACAGCCCTACCATAGACCGACTGTATCTGGCCATGTCGCTAAAAGCGGTGATGCTGTGCAGGCAGATGTAGTTGCAAGGAATGTGGGGGTGCGCATGTACGGTATCGGCGGGGAAGCCTTAGCAATAATGAACTATGGGAGTGACTGCACAGGTGGTACTGATTGTCCCTCTCATGACCTGGCTGTTCTAGGGACGAAGTTGGAGAAGGAGGGAGACTACAGGTTAGAAGCTGCAGTCTCGGCGGGGTTGTGGGAGGGCACTAGGCATGTTGTTCTGCGAGATAAGTTGTTTACTAGGCTGTGGCAGTGCATCCGCATGTTTGTTGCTTCTCCAGGCCTGATGTATGGGGTAGAATCCGACATGGAGGCTGGAGACAGTGCAAGGCTCAGTTTAATTCCCTACCATATAAATCCTGCTCAACAGCCTGTCGTGAAAACAGAGCTAGACGACATGTGGAAAAAGGGTGTGAGGGATAAGGGATATCGTGAGTGGTCGTTGCCAGTGAGTTTGCAACCGGAGTTGAGTGGCAAGATCCGTGTGTATGGTGATTGCAAGAGTGTGGAAGCATTATCCCTGACAGACACCTATCCATTGCCCAAGGGGTGAGGGGTAAGGGATATCTTGAGTGGTCATTGCCAGTGAGTTTGCAACCGGAGTTGAGTGGCAAGATCTGTGTGTGTGGTGATTGCAAGAGTGTGGAAGCATTATCCCTGACAGACGCCTATCCATTACCTAGAGTTGACGATACCATAGACCGCATCGGGGCTGCATCGCTAATCACGAAGGTAGAACTAGTGAAAGGTTATTGGCAGGCCCCATTGCCGGAAAGAGCGAAAAGAAGTGCCAGTCTTGTGATGAACTGGGCAGTTTATCAGTGTCAGGTGTGGATGTGCTGCCAGAACACAAGTTGGATGTGTGGCATGCTAAGGGCACTGACAATGTTTTGGCTGATTGTTTGTCACGGGAGGGTTTGTTTGCAGGAGAACCCTCGCCGTTCAGTCAGTGTGTGTTGAGAGTGGAAAAAATCAGGCTTGCCCCTGTAGAGCAGCTGTCAAAAACAACATTAAAATTAAATAAAAAAATCACATACAAAACTCTTTCTTTTGATAGTTAATTGTAAGTTGCCAATGTTATAGCTAAAGTCCTAAGTTGAACCTGTCTTTCACTTAGGAGGCTGGGCTCTGTGAAGCTCACTCTGGGAGCATAGCAGGCTAAAATTATACTATTATGTTTGGGAGGGGTTATAAGATTTTATTTATGCTAAAATGTTGTTTTGGTTATGATTGAGCTTTGCATTTCATTTCTGGCGGAGTGGCTAGGTGTGGCGGGTCTTGTCGGCATTCTGCCTTGTCAGATATGGTGCTCGCCTAATGTTGAGCGTCCCATATCTTGGGCGGGGTGTGACGCCTACCAGGGTTGGCAGAATCGCCACCCGGTAGCCACTAGCGCTCGCCAGGGCAGTGAAATGGGCTACAGTTATCAGAGAATGTTATACTTTCTTTCTTGTGAATCGTCATGTCACAGGCAGTATAGAAGTGGTCTTTATTTTCGTCTGTGACAATGCATTATATTTTATATCATCAGTTATAAGTTTAATGTATAAGACTGAATAATACAGCTAGAGAGTGTGAGTGAGTAAGTGCAGGAGGCAGAGTGTTGTGCGCGTAGTGTTACGTGTTGTCTCGGTGACGTTATGCCACGGCCGGGCCCTCTGAGTGGCTGGCCGCCTTGCCGCCCTTCTGCCGCGGCAGGAAGTAGTCCCCCCGCACTCCCTGCTGCCTTTGTGCCTTCCTTGCTCAGAGCTTGCCTCACCAACATACCCTTCACACCTCCCTTGCCATCTGTCCCCGACTTCCATCTATAGAACACTTTCTCTCTCTCTCAACTTCTTACCTCTTATGCTTCTAATCTATTTAACATCATAACTCCCCTTTGGTTCTGCATGATTTCATATATCGGCCATCATATTATATGCTGAAGCTCTCAGATATTCCATGTTTAGTTAGACATTTTGGAGGGGTTAACATTTTGTCTGTAGAGGTTCGACACACTCGCGGTATCTCCCTACCTATTTCTTGGTTGTCTGCTGGGCTAGTTAATGCTAGACTGGGGTGAGGCTATTGATGTTGTGATTTCCGATGTGTACCAGGTTTTGTTGAACTTGTACAATCGCAACGGATAAGTGGGAAGCCTAGGTGGTCTTTCTGACTGTGTACCTTGTGAGTTTAGCACTGTGTTGCGAGTGAGGGCTTTTGCCTCTGCCACCCAACACTGTGCTAACTCGTTTTGCTTTGACTTGAAGAGCGTCGCCAGGAGAGAACCAGATACTAGCGATCTGGATGTCTCAAGAGAGCACCCCGTCATTTAATGTAATTTGGCCGTACAGTCTTAAGGACCTCACTAGGCTACGAACCGCTTGCTCAGCCATTGTTTCCTAGCCTACGACATCCCAGCTAGACTTTATTCGCCTAGCAGACACCCGATTAGGATTATAAACTCTTATGTTATGTATGCAGCATTTTTATTCACGTTGATTGTAAACCTTGGTTGTTGTTGAGTTGCACAACCCGAGCAGGCTTTTGCGTTGCCTGAGGAAGTACTTCTTTTGTTGTTGGAGATAATACTATTGCGCATTTATCGTTATTCCCGTGCCAGTTAACACTGTATGTTCCTACACTTGTCATATCTCGTTCCTGCTTTATATAACAGTTAAAAATCCGATTCAATCATCTTAACCCTTAAAAAGCGGCTCACCACATAAGTCGTTTTTAATAAAGCTGGACTATGTGGCGGCGCTCGACATAGGTCGAGTGGCAATTTCAGCACGTAATGTTGCTGAGAGAGAGAGACAAGTGGTGGCAGGAGACTAGCGAGCGTATGACTGCTCCAGACCACCGCGGCAAACCTACTGACACGAATCTCAGCTCCCTCCTCCCTCTCTCACTCGCTATATATGGAATTGTATCGGGAAAGTGGCTAATTACCTGCTTTTTGCACTCGCGTTGCACGGTTATTGCAAGAAAACTAGCCATCATAAAAGGATCGTTATGGTGTCATTCGAAAGCTCTGTTTATGCCCTTTCAGGGATAGATACTTGTTTTACGTTCTGGGTCTTATTTAGGCATGAAAATGATCACGTAAACAGCCCTATTTTGGCTAAAAACACCCCGCTGGGCGGTACATATAAATAAACCGCATAGGCCGCTAAAGAAGGGTTAAGCAGCATCAGACTTTCTTCAGAAGATTCCTGTTCGATGCTTTAGGACTTTCATTCACTTTCTTTAATATAGGTGTGACAGTTTATTATTGTTTAGAGTAACTTTAATTATTCCTTCTTCTTGTTTGCATTAAATCATTCCAGTGATTTAATTATGCTCTCTATCTTTTACCTTGTATACATTATTAACGTAATTGTATGTTGTTGTGCTCAGGCTGTATCAGATATCATCAGCCTGTAGTAGTAGTTCATTTATACCGAGTTAGAGGATACCCCGCTATCGCAGATTTAACTCTGGAGGGTATAGGTGTTTTTGGGCGCCGGCATTATAAGTTCGAGGGTTGGATCTAGTGTTACCGTTGTGGCTGTGTGCCTTTCTAGTCCAATGATTAAGAGCCCTTGTTTTATACGAGTCCCGGTCGTAACAATTCCTTCACCACAGATCTAGGAATTCAGATTTTACATTCCTTTATCCATCAATCCTACATTCTGGCTATTTATTATATTATTACTTCTTTCGGTAATTTATTCATTATAACAATTGTTTAAGTTATAATACAGCACTACACCGTTCTGCCTTCTTTCAGGAATTTGTTATTATATTCAAACCTCCTTTTATGCCATCATATTTGAGTATTTCATAAATACTACTTTGTTTTGTATTTTCATTCATTATAGCTCATTTAAGCTATAATACAGCGCTACTCCGTTCTGCGCTTCTCTAATAGTTGGTTAATTTATTCCAATCTATTTTAAATTATATTTATTATAATATTCCAATTCAGTCACTATATTTACTGTTAATCTGATTTCCTTACTCTGTGTAATTTGACCTCCTATACGATCGAATATTATTTTTCGTGCATCGTGTGAGAGATTATTCGCAATAACTCTGTGATGGTTAAATTCAAATTTAAATTATCATTCCCCCTAGACTAAAGTGAAGTTCATATCTTCCTAACTCGATTTAACATCGCATTAAAATCGAAATATTAATTCCATTGACCTCAGTCAGACTGACTTGTACCCCCGAGAGCAGTACCTGTGCGTGCACACCTAAGCGCGTCCTAATTGGTTTTCACGCCGCGCAGTCTTATGCGCAGCAGAGTAGTTGGCCTCAGTTGCTATACCTTGTAATTATTATACCCCGCGTTATACACTTGGCCCGTATATATATTGTCGTCAATGTTTATTATTAGTGTGTGTATTTTATATACTTGGGTATTTCCTATTTCATCTACAGTAATTTGTAAGTGACAACAATATTTCATTAGAGAGTAAAACATATTCAACTCTCTACAAGTCACAGTATATATTAGAATCCTACTCTATATAATAGAGGTTTTGATATCCCATATATGTATCTCTCTTGTAATAACAAATATGAGTGTAATCTATACCGTGTGTTTATTGTGTTCTTGAGAGAGCGATTGAGTAATCTAATAGTAATATTCATGAAGCTAGAAGTGTTCTTGTTGAGCATATTTCAATTCTAAATATCCGAAACCTGGATTGTTATAGAATACCTAACGAAGCGAGTTGGATTACAACCAGGCATAACAAGCATATTTCTTTTTTAAATTTTAAGACAATCGTTCCATAAGTTTGGCTATTTTGAGACCTTCTGCCCGATTTCTTTGTCAACCTTTCGCCCCCATTTAGGTGTCAATTTGTCATGGTGAGCGATAGCGAGCCTGTAATTATTTTAGAAGGAAAACATTTACAAATTTATCTTTAAAGGGGGTCTAAGGGGTGTTTTTCTAAGCTTGATGGAGGTCTAGTGAGGAAGGTTAAACATGTATAAATCAATTCATTAATAGATAACAAAAACAGTCACTAGCCCCTTAAAAAGTGTGTTTATAAAGGTTCATTATACAAGACTTCTGGGGTACATTATGTTACGATCGGGTCTCGTATAAATCAGTGGCTCTTATACATTGGACTAGACTGGCATAAATGCAACAACGGAAACGCTAGATCCAACCCCTGATATATAATCCCGTCGAACAAAGAACACATATACCCTCCAGAGTTATATCTGCGATAGCGGGGTATCTTAACTCTCAGTATCTATGTGCTTCTACTATAGGCTGATGTTCCCTGAAACAGCCTATTACCTATAACATATGGTTGCTTAGTTATGGTACAGAAGGAAAAGATAGTTAACTTAATTAAATCACAAGAGTGATCTAATGCAAACAAGAAGAAGGTTTACTTAACGTTACTTTAATCAATAATATCTGTCACTCCTTTATGAAAGAAAGTGTTGTAAAGTCCTCAAGCACCGAACAAGGAATCTTCTGAATAATGTCGGATGCTACTAAGAAGAATGTATCGGAAATGGAACCACAAAATAGCAGGAGGCAGGACAATGCACGTGTAGGCTAAATACACAAAAAAGCTGGATATATGATGTTATTGGACACAAGAATATTATAAGCGGTGCAACTGTAATAATGCTCACCACGAAAAAGTAGTACTCCTATTAACAAAACCGGTCTATGCTGGTTGTGTCTCTCTACAGCAACCTAGACCTCAAAATGCTTGTGTAAAAATAAGGGGTACGCATAAAAGAGTATATGATCTAATCCAGCTAATGTCTACCCGGGTTAATAAAGTCTAGCTGGGATGCGCAAAGGTACAGAATTCTGGTGGAGCAAGGCAGCTCCTAGCCTAGTGTGGACCTTGGGTCTGTGCGGCCTGATTACGTTAATATGAAGGGGTGCTCTCTTGAGGATTCTCGATCACAAGTATTGAGTATCCTCCTGGCGACCCTCAAAAGCAAATAGAGTTAGAACAGTGTTGGGTGGATTAGGCAAGCAGCCCTCACGCACTACACAGTCTAAACTCCAAGGTACACAGACAAAAGATCCACCCAGGTAACCCACCGAATCCGTAGTGTCGTGTAGCTCAAAAGTAGCCTACACACATTGAAAACACCAACAGCAAGGTACCTGATCCCTAGTCTAGCATTATTTAACCCTGTAGAAACATTAGTGATTGATGGAGACAGTCTGAGCAATACAATCTCCCAAAAAGACAATGACTATCTTCAACCTTAATCTAGTACATAAGAAATGTGAGATCCAGCATATAATACAGTCTGGCCACCAATTCAAGGTGTGGATGCAGAGAACCAGAGGGGAATTGATATTAATAAAAGGTGAGGAAGTAGTGGAAATGATAGAGGCAGTAGGAGAGAAAGATTCTAAGACAAAAGTGTGGGACAGTTCAAGGGAGATGCTTAGAGTATGCAGTCTGGGAAGGATCTGACAAGGATATTCCCATGGACCTTCTGGCTGGAGTCACAGTTCGCAAGAATGGCATGAGGGCGCGCGACAGTCGCCCAGTAAGCAGCTGCGTAGTAGGCAGTGTTAGGCAGGAGGCAACGAATCCCGCGAGGCCTATGTAAGGGGGCCAGCCACGCGCCGCACTCACTACCAAGTCACACCACCTTGTCTCTCTCTCTCTCCCTCTCGCCTTCCCATCATTCAACTACTTAACACAATACTTTCAATTGACTAAATAAAATAGAAAGGATTGTGACAGACGAAAATAAAGAACAGTTCTGAACTGTCTGCAACACAAGCTTTCTCGAGAAGGAAAGTACACAATGATAGGTAGACTGTAGCTATATTATCTGCCCTGGCGAGTCCTAGCGAGTAAGCCATGCAGTTCTGGGGGAAGCGGTGAGCGTCACACCCCACCCAAGATTTTTAAGAGGCTCCAACTATGAGCTCTAAATCTGACACGCAGAACCCATACAAAATTCGCCACTCCTAGCCACCCAGCGACAATGAAATGTAAAGCACAGTTCTCATCAAAATAACACATTATAAAAATTAACAACCCTTCCCAACACAATAGATTAAATTACATAGTTATGCTCATAAAAGCGAGCTTCAGTAGCCCAGCCTTCTGAGAGGAGTACCACTCAGAATTTCTGCTATAACATACATAACAACATTTTATCTATCATAGAAAGAGTTTTTATAGGATTTTTATATTTTTAATATGTTTATGGCGGCTGCACTACATGGGCAAGCCTAGTTTTTACTTCTATACCAACACAGCAACTCCTACTTTACGACCTAATACGCTGGGCTACACACGCGAGCCAACAAGCACCAGACGTAAACATTTAGGGGAGGTGTGGTGGAGTGGTCTTGACACTGGCCTGGTAATCCAAAGGTCCCGGGTTCAAATCCCGATGTATCAATGGGAAGATATTATTGGGATGGAATTTGTGCTGTACCTGGTATCAGTGCATTACCACAAGCCCACCGAAACGTCAATAAAATACCCTCATTGTTCCCTGATTAAATAGCACTGTATGAATATTCCCATATTCAAAATATGCTATAGGGGTGCAATGCCTGGTGAGTTATCTGCTCAACAGGTGGCGTTGTGTGTGTGTAAGTGTGAGAGTCCGAGTGTAGGGGGTGAGACAGTGAAGCACGGGAACGAGGTGGCTTCAGAGATGGGGTCGTTTCGGGCCATGAGTGAGCACCGTGCCTCATGTGAAGGCAAGATGGCAGGTGCTCGTTGTACTCTACGTGCTTCACATGTCTCACTCCCTAGACTGGAACAAGACCTCACGGGCTTCACTGTTCATTGTAAAAGCGGTGAATGTTAAGGCTCTCAGCCCATGCCCGAGAGGAAGTAAGTTGGAATATAGAAAAAAAAATGATGATGATCTACACCGGGTCTTCCACCCTCGATAAGCAATCTCCAATCACATTCTCAGAACCGGCAAAATGGCGTATGTCTAGGTTTTATTCCTGCAACATTAATGACCACCTGGTCAGCCTCATATTCCGGTTATGGAATTGATTCAGGAACTTGAGGGGGGAGATGGTCGGTGTAGATCACCACAACTGGTCCATAGGCTGGAACATACACCTCAATGTGCCTGAGCGCTAGCACAATCGCTAGCAGTTCCTTCTCAACTACTGAATAGTTCTTCTGCGCCGAGTTGAACTTTTTTGAGAAGAAACTGACTGGGTTCTCCAGCCCATCTTCGTCTGATTGCATCAGAACGGCACCAGCCCCCACACCACTGGCATCAGTTGCCAGCTGGAATGGTCGGCTAAAGTCCGGGGCCCTGAGGATTGGGCGAGTACACAACAGGTGTTTTACTAGCAAAAAAGCCCTCTCACACTCAAGCGCCCACTTAAACTTTCTATCTTTGGCCAATAGGTCCGTCAGAGGAGCCAGTACAGTAGAATAGCCCTTTATAAAGTGGCGGTAGTAACCAATCATGCCCAAAAACCTCATGATCTGCTTCTTGGTGGACGGCCTGGGGAAGTGGTTAATAGCCAATATCTTGTTCTGTGGTGGGCACACCTAGCCCAAACCCACCATGAACCCCAGATACTGCACGGTAGCCCGCACAAAATCACACTTTCCCAGGCTGACCACCAAGTTTGCCTCGCTTAATTTCTTAAATAGGGATTCTACATGTTCACAGTGGCTCTTGAAATCGTCATCGTAGATAATGACGTCGTCCAGGTACACGGTACAGTTCGGAATGTCAGCCACCAACTCGTTCATCAAGCTTTGGAAGGTCGCTGGTGCGTTCTTTAGACCGTACGGCATGACATTACAACGATATGTAGCACCATCCACCACAAAACCACACACCTCTTTCGCTCGTTCAGACAAAGGCACCTGCCATTAACCTTTTACCAGGTCCACCTTGGTCAAGAACTTGGCCCTGCCAATCTTGTCTACACAGTCATCGACCCGGGGAAGAGGATATGGGTTGGTGGGAGTCAAGTCGTTTAGCCTGCGGTAATCAACACAGAAGCGCACCTTGCCATCCGGCTTGGGTTGCAGCGTTACGGGAGATGTCCACTTTACCGCCCCCTTCTCGATCAGTCCCTGTTGCAAAATATACTCCAACTCCGCCCGGAGGGCCGGAAGTTTAATAGGGGGCACCCTATAGGGCACTGATTTGAAGGGTGGGTGGTCTCCGACGTCAACGTCGTGCACCTCATGAGTAGTGAGGCCTGGGTGTTCCGCAAATACAGTAGGGTATAAACCGAATAGGCGCTCGACAGCCACACGCTGTTGCTCAGGTAGGTGTTGCAAAGCCTCATGAGCCGCCTGTCTCGTGTTTCCCGCCCACTGATCTGCAGAAAAATGATAATCCCAGTTGTTATCCACCTTCGCATGACTGTCCCGTTCTCCTTCTCCACCTTGACTGCTGAAAGTCATCACGGGTACAGTGAGAGGCTCAGGTGGGCGTCTCACATACTCCTTCATCAGGTTGACATGACAGAACTGATTCCTCTTACGCCTGTCTGGAGTGGCCACCAGGTAATCGAAGTCCGAGAGCTTCTCTGCTACCCTATAAGGACCAGCGTACTTTGCGGATAAGGAGTGACCTACAAGAGGGAGTAGTATCAACACCTCCTGACCCACGTGAAACTCCCTGAGTTTCACCTTGTGGTCGTACCTGTCCTTCATGAGGGCCTGAGAGCCTACCAGATTGCGGCCAGCCAACTCCAGACTACGCAACATTAGTTCTCTACTCTCAAGGACATACTTAAGCATAGAACATGGTTTAGCGGTGCCTTCCCATATCTCCTTTACCATGTGGAGAGGCCCTCTGACGTGGTGTCCAAACACAAGCTCATTAGGGCTAAACCCCAAACTCTCCCCATGTACCTCTCGTGCAGCGAATAACACATACGGCAGGCCAAGATCCCAGTCCTTGCCGTTCTCAAGACAATAGCAGCGAAGCATGCTTTTTAGAGTGGAATGCAACCTCTCTAACATCCCCTGACTCTCTAGGTGATAGCAGATGACACTACAGTGACTATCCCGTGCTGCTTCATTGTCTGAACGAACAAGTTGGAGGTGAAATTCGATCCTTGGTCTGACTGTAACTCCTGCGGGTATCCGTACCGGGAGAAGTATAATAGCAAGTTACGGACCACCGTCTTCGCCAAACCATTTCTCATCGGGTATGCGTTTGGGTACCGAGTTGCTACGTCCATGACTGTCAAGAGATATTTATTTCCGGCACTTGTGGGGGGGAGGGGGCCAACCATGTCGACTACTACTTTACTAAAGGGAGGCCCGCTGACGGGAATTGGGTGTAACAGAGCCTTTGGGATGCACTGGTTAGGTTTCCCGACCTTTTGGCACACACTGCACATTGCCACCCATGACACCACTTGTGCTCTCAAACCAGGCCACCAAAACAGTTTCCCCAAAGCCGCCACCGTCTTACGGACACCCAAGTGTCCCGCCAGCGGTACATCATGAGCCAACCTTAGTAGGCTATCCCTGCATACCCTCGGTACGACCAGCTGGTCTACCACTCCTGACCCACCCTCCCAACTTCTCTGCGGGTCTTGGAATCGCCGATACAAGATGCCATCAATGAAAAAAAAATCTCCAGACTTTGCATCCCTGTCCTCTTCGAGTTCGACAGCACCGTTACTACACTTTAGAACCTCCGGGTCTTCTAGTTGCAATTTGCGAATATCTGAGGGAGCTAGCCTGTCTAAGTGTTTGCGAAACAACTCATGCCCTCCCCCAACATCGAACTTTGCATCCTGTTGCTCTCTCCGTGTATACCGTTGCTGCCTCGGAGTCTCTTTAAGCCCTGCCTCTACACTCTCAGTGACATGTGGTGGTGCTTCTCCAGACTCTAGTAACGGTGCTAATACCGAGTCCCCGAGAAGCGCTGCTGGTACTAGACTCTCCACCGTATCAGCTTTCAGCACCTTCTCGTGACCGTTCCTCCGCTTATTTGAAGACTGTTGGTTAGGCTGTGACTCCCTGGATGCGATAGATCTGGTTACAACACACGCCATTGGTTGCACCTGACACTTCTCAACCCACTCCTGTTCCTCCTGTTACGGCTGGATCGGCAATACATATTCGGGATTCTTGATCGTAGGACAGAAATGGCTTAAGTGACAACGACACGCTCGATTCCAGTCCCAAATACTATATGCTCCAGACAACAAAAGCACCAACGCCCTACAGAGTTATCGTCTACGGTAACGAGGTACCTTAACTCGGCGAAAGTGTACAACAGGGGTAGGCTATGAGGCTAAACTCCCTCAGACATTTATAGGTTACGTTATTACTAAAGAAATGCAATACTCAAGAAACTACGTTAATATTAAGCCTCTAATAATGTAGAATAGAAGCAGGCTAAAGGTATGACAGTGAAATGCTAAATGACAAATGTACACGCCTACTTGAAAGCGCGTGCACTGCACTAACTGTCCCCTACTAACATGCACTAGCATGTAGCATACAAGATGTTCATGATCCAGTAGATACCTAATAATACACATGGGAGGAACATAAATAGTAGTCACTTATTATAATAATGAATCTATACTTGGAATAACTAAAAGGTTGCAGGCAACAGTACTGCGCCGGTAGCCTACTACCGCATAGGCTACTTCGCTTCTCTCACTCTGTCTCCCCTCCGAGTCCGTATGCGCCCTACGCAACAGAACTCCGGACACAGCAGCAAAACGACAGTGCAGTTAATTGATACATGAAAGTATTAATAGTGTTGTCTTGTGTGTGAGTAATGTGTATTGTAAAGTGTTATAGATATATACTTAAAGAGAGCTGCAATGCATAGTAAAATAAAGATATATCCCACTCATCATCCCCATGTGTTCTAGCTAGCAGGCCAAGTCACAGGAACAACGAGTCCCAGCACCGAAAGCGAGAACCCAGGAGAAGACTGTAGAGAACACAAGGACAGATAAATTACGTTACTCTACTATACCGGCACTACGAGCGAGCTGTAGTCTCGGGTGCTACACTCGCTCCTGGCTCGTTATGCAAATCAAGGCTAAGTCCTCGTCCCTCTACAGACAACTCCTGGGCATGGTCGGGCTCTTACACATGGCACCAGTCTAGTCACAAATGGGATGATGAGCGGGGCATATAACTCGTGAACATGTAGAACGTTCACCAACTATCCTCATCAAGAAGATCGCTGTTCACATTAACCCCTTAAATCTAATACATGTAAATATATGCTTGTCCTAAGAGTAATACGAGAGGTGAGTGCTGAAACTCCTTTAGGACCTCAAGGGAAGGTTATGCATTTAAATAGAGAGAAGAATGAAATGAGAGTAATGTCGTCAGAGAGAAAGAGTGCAACCGTGAGAAGTTGGGAGAGAGGGCAAGGGATGTTAGAATCTCAAAGGTTCTAGGCAACCTGGTCATAGAACACGCAGCCAACCTCCAGGCAGTGTGCTGTACGACAACATGGGCCCAGCCCAGGCAGGCAACAATGGACTACCAACCCTATCGCGCCTAGCTATAAGCGCAAGGCTGCCAACCAGTCCATACGTCTGGCAACCACCCGGCTGGCAGCGCGGCGCGTTGCTACCCTCTTGCTCTGAAGCCTAACTCACTCGCTCTCTCTGAACTCCCATTGTCCTATCTATCAACTTCTCTATTGATACTACATATTAAATGGAAGGTCTCGACATGGCTTAAAACAAAACCCACCACTGGTTAGCACATGACGAGACCTTTGCAGAGATACAAAGAACATAGTTATAAGTTGTCACACTCAATATACATAGCGGCTGACGGTAGCCAGATCACGGGCGGTACAGTGGAGTACCAAGGAGTACAATCAGGTTGCGTTGCCAAGCACTGGGTGCGTCACAGCCCCCCCAAGATTTTAGATAATCGACCTTAGAAGCATTATCAAAATCTGACAGGCAACCAACCGACCTGCTACCCTTAGCTGCCACTAATTGCAAAAGGTGCACAACAACTGAAGTGTGAATTATACATAAAACACAATATCGCATTCATTATGCTACAACAATAAAGACTTACAAAACTAAAAAAAACTAAAAAAAAGAGTTTTCTCGTTTATTTTATTGTTTTATAATCTTTTTGGACGGCGTTATGATAGCCTAATTTTACTCCTGCTCAACCCACACACCGTGCACGACTATCTTGGATCATCAACCCTTGATAGACAATCTGCTATCACGTTCTCACTCCCGGCAATATGCTGAATGTTGAGATTATACTCTTGGAGCATTAGGGACCACCTGGTCAACCGCATATTCCGATTGTGAAACTGATTTAGGAATTTCAAGGGATGATGGTCCGTATAAATCGTCACTACCGGGCCGTAGGCTGGAACATAAACTTCGAAATGTTTGAGCGACAAAACGATAGCCAGAAGCTCCTTCTCTATAGTCGAGTAATTCCTTTGTGCCGAATTAAACTTGCAAGAAAAGAAGCTCACTGGGTGTTCCAAGCCCTCGGAATCAGTCTGCAGTAACACTGCCCCGGCACCCACACCACTGGCATCAGTCGCCAGCTGAAAACTCCTGGAGAAGTCTGGGGCCCTCAAAATCGGATGTGTACACAGCAGGTGCTTGACTAGGTCGAAAGCCCTCTGACACTCCGCAGCCCAACAGAACTTCACTGACTTCGACAGTAGATCAGTTAACGGTGCTAAGACAGTAGAGTATCCCCGGATGAAGCGCCTATAATAGCCTATCATACCTAGGAACCGCATGACCTGGCGCTTAGTGGTGGGCCTGGGAAACATATTGATAGCCTGTATCTTGCTCAGGGGGGGGCACACCCGGCCTAACCCGACCACAAAGCCAAGATACTGCACAGTAGCCTTTACAAACTCGCACTTCCTCAGGTTCACCACCAGCCCAGCATCGTGCAACTTCCCAAACAGGGTCTCTAAGTGCCTTAGGTGATTTTCAAAATCGTCATCATGTACTATCACGTCATCAAGGTAGACCGTGCAGTTAGGGATTTCGTCACAAATATCGTTCATCAGGTTTTGAAACGTGGCAGGTGCGTTCTTAAGCCCATAAGGCATTACGTTACATTGGTAGGTCTTGCCATCTACCACAAAACCACAAACTTGCTTAGCTCGGTCCGACAGGGGTACTTGCCAGTAGCCTTTTACAAGATCAATTTTAGTAAGGTACTTTGCATTCCCTATCTTGTCCACGCTGTCGTCAACTCGAGGCAAAGGGTAAGGGTTGGTGGTGGTCAAGCCATTTAGCCTACGAAAATCTATGCAGAACCGCACCTTGCCGTCAGGTTTTGGCTGCAACGTGACGGGTGATGTCCACTTCACATAACCTTCAGTGATCATCCCTCTCTCAACCATGTACTTTAACTCCTCCCGTAAAGCTGGCAACTTTACCGGGGGCACACGGTAGGGCACTGACTTGAAGGGCACATTATCACCGACGTCCACGTCGTGCGTTACCTGAGTAGTGAGACCTGGATGTTCGGCGAAAACAGAGGGGTATGACCTGAACAGGCCTAGGACAGCAGCACCCTGGTGCTCAGGCAGGTGACTTACAACTTGCCTAGCCTCTTGTTCAGTATTCCCCGCCCACTGTTCCGCGAAAATGACACAGTCCCAGCTATCCTCCTCAGCAGCATGACTGTCCCCACCTCCTTCTCCACCCTGGCCGCTGCAGGCCAGCACAGGGACAGTGAGAGGCTCTGAGGGGCGTCTCACATACTCTTTCATGAGGTTAACATGACATAACTGATGTTTTTTCCTACGGTCAGGTGTTGCAACGAGATAATCAAGGTCGGACAGTTTCTTAGCCACCACATACGGCCCAATGAACTTGGCAGAAAGGGGGTGTCCAGGCAAAGGTAAAAGCAACATTACCTCCTGACCCACCGAAAACTCCCGAAGCTTCACCTTGGCGTCATACTGGTGCTTCATGACCGCCTGTGCATTAACCAAGTTATTACCTGCCGCTGCCATGCAACCTATAAGTCTCTCCCGGCTCTCAAGGACATATTTAAGTACAGACCCCGGCTTCTCTTCGCCCTCCCAGATCTCTTTCACCATACTTAAAGGTCCTCTCACATTATGGCCAAAGACTAGCTGATTTGGACTGAACCCCAGGCTCTCTCCTGGGACTTCACGTGCAGCGAACAGAACATACGGCAGACCCAAATCCCAATCAGTGTCATGTTCTGCACAGTAACAGCGTAGCATACTCTTCAGGGTCGAGTGCCACCGCTCCAAGACTCCCTGACTCTCGGGATGGTAGGCTGACGACACTACAGAACATATACCGTGCAACTGAAGGGTTTGCTTGAACAATTTGGATGTAAAATTGCTCCCCTGGTCTGACTGCACCTCACGTGGAAATCCATAACGGGAACAGAACAATAATCAGTTTTTAACAACTGCCTTTGCCGAGCCGTTTCTCATGGGGTATGCGTCCGGGTATCTCGTAGCCACATCCATGATTGTCAACAGGAATTTATTGCCACTACTAGTAGGCGGGAAAGGGCCAACCAAATCTACTACAACTTTGCTGAACGGAGGCCCGGTGACAGGTATGGGAAACAAAGGTGCCTTCGGGATTGTCTGGTTAGGCTTCCCCGTTGTCTGGCAGGTCGCACACCCAGCCACCCATGCACAGACATCAGCCTTGACCCCAGGCCACCAGAAAAACCTGCCCAATGCCGCCAATGTTTTTGTTACCCTCAAATGACCCGCCACCGGCACATCATGCACCAGACACAATAAGGACTCTCTATACTTATTTGGAACAACCACCTGGTCTACTACCCTCGCACCGCCCTCCCACTTCGATTTGGGGTCTAAAAATCTGCGGTACAATATCCTGTTGAGCCTAAAGAAATCTCCCGGCTTCGCATCCCCATCTTCCTCCAACTCTATGGCACCATTGCTATAACGAGCTAGGCTAGCGTCTTGCAGCTGCTGCTCACTAATGTCCCCGGGCGTCAATGCATCAAGATGGTTTTGTAATAAGACATTACCCCGGCTAGTAGGCTCTACTGCCTTAGTGGCTCTCGCTACAGCTCTTGCCTCACGCGAAGTCTTACCCAACTCTGCCTTGTTACACACCATCTCTGGGCCAGAGTCAACTCCCGTGTTTATTATAGGTCCAAGTACCGAATCACCGAGAAGTGCAGCAGAATCAATGTCCCTTTTCCTGCCCTTAGCAACCTTCTCCTGATCCTTCCTCCACTGTCCCCGAGGTTGAGTGCTAGGCTGTGCAGGAGCCGCAGAGCGAGATCGGGTTACCACACAGGCCATCTCATCCTGTTGGCACCTCCCAACCCATTCCCGATTCTCACCATCCACGTCGGCCGCCCTCTCGGCAACGACTAAGGGTGGAGTCCCGGAAGTGGGCACCGCAAAGTCGTTGCCGAGAAGAAGGTCGACGCCCTCAACTGGCAAACACTCAACGATCCCTACATCCAGCTCCCTGCACACCTCTCCCACTCTCAACTCCAACCTCACAAGTGGGTATGACCTCGTAGCATTTATACCCTGCACCACAACAACTCTGGCCGCATTTATCGGTTTCCCTGTGAAGTTCCTCAACAAAGTTTGCGAAGCCCCCGTATCCCTCAGCAAGTCAACCCTCCGTAGTTCACTCCCCCAGCTCACAAACCCGTGTCCCCGATGGCTACAGAAAGTGTCCCGGACAGGTGTCGAGCCTTCCGTACGCTTCTTTACCGCGTGTGCCTCAGCTGCTGACAACCTACCCCGGGCAGTTGCTGCAGCCTTCAGAGACACACCGATACTGTGAACCAATGACACCGGCTTAGCGGGAGTGTTACTAGGGCACTCACGTGAATAATGGCCTAGCTTCTGACATTTGTAACATTTCACATCCCCAATGGGCTTCTTCCCTTGTGCGGGCGAAGAAGGGGCCTGACCTTTAGTAAACGGGAGAGGCTTGTGTTTGTAGGTGTTATTAGGTGCAATGCTTTCAGTGTGGTTATGTGTGTCATAGGATTTGTTATTATCGAAAACTCTGGTGGGTGGGGTATAGCGCCCCTTCTGCCCTGACTCAGCCCTCTGAACGGCACCGCAACCACGAATCAATGATAATCTGAGGTCTGCCATCTTGGCAGCCTCCTCTACTGTCTTGGGACATTTTTCCTTAATGTTCAGCGTTAGATCGGTTCCAGTACATTTGTAAAACTGTTCCAGATAGAAAAGTTGCTTAATTTCCTCAGCCGACTCTGCGTGCTCGGACCGAAACCAGTTATTACATGCATCTGTTAACCCTTAATTAGCGGCGAGCAACATAAGTCGAGTTAAATAAAGCTGGACTATGTGGCGGCGCTCGACATAACTCGAGTGGCAATTTCAGCACGTAATGTGGCTGAGAGAGAGAGACAAGTGGTGGCAGGAGACTAGCGAGCGTATGACTGCTCCAGACCACCGCGGCGAACCTACTGACACAAATCTCAGCTCCCTCCTCCCTCTCTCACTCGCTACATACTCATACTTTCGGTACCGAAAGTACCGAATTACCTGCTTTTTGCACTCGCGTTGCACGGTTATTGCAAGAAAACTATCCATCATACAAGGATCGTTATGGTGTCATTCGAAAGCTCTGTTTATGCCCTTTCAGGGATAGATACTTGTTTTACGTTCTGGGTCTTATTTAGGCATGAAAATGATCACGTAAACAGCCCTATTTTGGCTAAAAACACCCCGCTGGGCGGTACACATAAATAAACCGCATGTCCTGCGTGCTCCATAAAACTGACGTCTCTCTTCTTATTCACGCCACGGAACTTCAATCTATAAGTTTCGGGTTGCAGTTCGTAGGCCCGGAGCACAGCCTCCTTCACCAGTCCATACACGACACTCTCGTCCAGTGACAGTGCATCGTAGGCTTTCAACCCCTTACCCACTAGACGTGATGAAACTAATGCTGCCCATTTAACCTCCGGCCAGTCATACTCACGACACTTCTTTTCGAAACGAGCAAAAAACTCAGTCACTACTGTCTCATCAAATGCGGGTACTAACTTAATTAAATGCGAAAGTGAGTCTGTAACCCGGTGTCCACCACCGAGATGACGCCCCGTCTCTACTCTAGACTTCTCGTCCTCCATTTCAGCTCGGTCCCTGGTTGCATCCTGATTGGCTTGGATTCTAGCAACCTCTATGCGTTCTATACTAGCCTGTTGTATCCGAGTCTCCTGCAGCTTAATCCGTTCTATACTAGCCTGTTGTATCTGAGTCTCCTGCAGCTTAATCCGTTCTATACTAGCCTGTTGACTCTCTCGCACTTAAGCTTAGTTAGTTCTAGCTGAAAAATAATCTAAGGAGACAGGCCTGGGGGGGGAGAGCACAAAATGGGGGATCCACACCGAGACGTGTTTACGGGTAAGCCAGCTTGCCATTGAGAACCCTCCTGCTGCATCGTGCTAAGACTCGCTGGCTGAGGGCCCAGCTCAGGGGTAGAGTGGAATGGAGGCTTGGAGGGAACCCCCCAAGACCCCACTCCACCCACCGCCCCATCGCCATCACCCAACAAACATGCCACCAAATTCTTCTTGGGCCAACTGTCAGGACAGTCCCGCCCCAAAACCGTGGCTAAACAGCGAAGACCGTAACAATCAATAGCCTGCAGGCGCTGTTCGGTCAAAGGTGTCTGCAAAAATGCCCGGGCATCCCTCTCTCCACTTATAACACTCCCCTCCCTAAATATCTGCTGTACTTGCTGGTCACTAGGCTGTACCGTGTTATCCTCCCCCGTAAATGATGAGTCATTAGACATAGTGCTGGTTATACAATTGCTGTTCATAAAAAAAAAGTGCTTATTACTAATTGCAGTCTCGACTCACAAAATGTTAAAGATGCTTGAATAACTCTACTCTAGACACCTAACGAAACAATCTGCAAGTCCACCAATACAATAATGACACAATAAAAATTCCTCCAATATGCAAGACAATTCTAGCCAGCTCTACTAGGTAGCATAGAATAGTTCTCCAAAAAACATGTGATAGGATACTACTGAATCTTGTGCAAGGTCGCCATTTTGTTACGGCTGGATCGGCAATACATATTCGGGATTCTTGATCGTAGGACAGAAATGGCTTAAGTGACAACGACACGCTCGATTCCAGTCCCAAATACTATATGCTCCAGACAACAAAAGCACCAACGCCCTACAGAGTTATCGTCTACGGTAACGAGGTACCTTAACTCGGCGAAAGTGTACAACAGGGGTAGGCTATGAGGCTAAACTCCCTCAGACATTTATAGGTTACGTTATTACTAAAGAAATGCAATACTCAAGAAACTACGTTAATATTAAGCCTCTAATAATGTAGAATAGAAGCAGGCTAAAGGTATGACAGTGAAATGCTAAATGACAAATGTACACGCCTACTTCAAAGCGAGTGCACTACACTAACTGTCCCCTACTAAAATGCACTAGCATGTAGCATACAAGATGTTCATGATCCAGTAGATACCTAATAATACACATGGGAGGAACATAAATAGTAGTCACTTATTATAATAATGAATCTATACTTGGAATAACTAAAAGGTTGCAGGCAACAGTACTGCGCCGGTAGCCTACTACTGCATAGGCTACTTCGCTTCTCTCACTCTGTCTCCCCTCCGAGTCCGTATGCGCCCTACGCAACAGAACTCCGGACACAGCAGCAAAACGACAGTGCAGTTAATTGATACATGAAAGTATTAGTGTTGTCTTGTGTGTAAGTAATGTGTATTGTAAAGTGTTATAGATATATACTTAAAGAGAGCTGCAATGCATAGTAAAATAAAGATATATCCCACTCATCATCCCCATGTGTTCTAGCTAGCAGGCCAAGTCACAGGAACAACGAGTCCCAGCACCGAAAGCGAGAACCCAGGAGAAGACTGTAGAGAACACAAGGACAGATAAATTACGTTACTCTACTATACCGGCACTACGAGCGAGCTGTAGTCTCGGGTGCTACACTCGCTCCTGGCTCGGTATGCAAATCAAGGCTAAGTCCTCGTCCCTCTACAGACAACTCCTGGGCATGGTCGGGCTCTTACACATGGCACCAGTCTAGTCACAAATTGGATGATGAGCGGGCATATAACTCGTGAACATGTAGAACGTTCACCAACTATCCTCATCAAGAAGATCGCTGTTCACATTAACCCCTTAAATCTAATACATGTAAATATATGCTTGTCCTAAGAGTAATACGAGAGGTGAGTGCTGAAACTCCTTTAGGACCTCAAGGGAAGGTTATGCATTTAAATAGAGAGAAGAATGAAATGAGAGTAATGTCGTCAGAGAGAAAGAGTGCAACCGTGAGAAGTTGGGAGAGAGGGCAAGGGATGTTAGAATCTCAAAGGTTCTAGGCAACCTGGTCATAGAACACGCAGCCAACCTCCAGGCAGTGTGCTGTACGACAACATGGGCCCAGCCCAGGCAGGCAACAATGGACTACCAACCCTATCGCGCCTAGCTATAAGCGCAAGGCTGCCAACCAGTCCATACGTCTGGCAACCACCCGGCCGGCAGCGCGGCGCGTTGCTACCCTCTTGCTCTGAAGCCTAACTCACTCGCTCTCTCTGAACTCCCATTGTCCTATCTATCAACTTCTCTATTGATACTACATATTAAATGGAAGGTCTCGACATGGCTTAAAACAAAACCCACCACTGGTTAGCACATGACGAGACCTTTGCAGAGATACAAAGAACATAGTTATAAGTTGTCACACTCAATATACATAGCGGCTGACGGTAGCCAGATCACGGGCGGTACAGTGGAGTACCAAGGAGTACAATCAGGTTGCGTTGCCAAGCACTGGGTGCGTCACACTCCCTACTCACGTCGGCCGGCTCCTCGGCAACGACTAAGGGTGAAACCTTAGAAGCAGGCACCGCAAAGTCATTGCCGAGAAGGAGGTCGACGCCCCCAACAGGCAATTTCTCCACGATTCCCACATCCAGTTCGCGAGTCACACCATCAACTTCAACCTCCATTCTAACAAGCGGGTATGACCTAGTTGCATTAACTCTCTGCACCACAACTACCCGCGCCGCGTTTATGGGTCTACCAGTGAAATTCTTCAAGAGTGTCTGAGAGGCACCTGTGTCATGCAAAAGCTGTACCCCGTGCTACTTGCCCCCCCACTTCACGCAGCCATGCCCTCTATGGTCGCAAAAGGCATCGCGGACAGGGTTCGAGCCTTCCGGATCCTTCTTCACTGGCGGTGCTCCATCCTTTGATCTTATGCCTCCAGCAAACACAGAAGACTTCTGGAACACCCCAATGCTGCGAGCCAATGACACAGCCGCCGTGGGAGGTCTGCTCGGACAAGCTTTTGCCATGTGCCCCTCTTTGTGCCAGTGCTAACACTCAAATTTCCCCTTGGACTTATACTGAGGTGTAAAAGTCCCCTGACCCTTCTTAAATGGGGCGGTGCTAGGTTTGTGATCAGTCTTGGTGTCATTGCTTTTAAATTTATGTGTGTCCATATTCCGGGGAGGGGGAGGGTAACGCTCCTTAACGCCTACATCGTTTCTCTGTGCAGAGCCGCACCCCCGAATTAGTGACAACCGAAGATCAGCCATCTCTGCTGCTTCTACGAGAGTTCTTGGGTTCTTCTCTTTAAGGTTTAAAGTCAAGTCGCCACCCGTACATTTATAAAACTGCTCTAGAAGCATCAACAGTTTCATCTCATCGAACGTAGTTGTCTTCTCTGATCTGAGCCAGTTTCCCATAGCGTCGGACAGGTCCCGGGCGTGCTCCAAGAAGGTACTGTCTCGCCCCTTAGTCACACCCCGGAACTTTAACCTATATGTCTCGGGTTGTAGCTCGTATGCCCGCAGAACAGCCTCCTTGAGCTCCTCAAAAACAATGCAGGACTCCAAAGGCAGTGCATCGTAAGCATTGAGCCCCTTACCTACGAGTTTAGAGGACACAAGGGCCGCCCACTTAACTTCAGGCCACTGATGCTCCCGGCACTTCTTCTCAAATCTATTGAAAAATTCCGTGACACCAGACTCGCCAAATACAGGGACCAGTTTGAGAAGGTGCGACAGAGACTGATCATGCGCACGGTTTCCAGTACCGAGTCGCTGTCCCGTCGTCTCAACACGAGACTTCTCTAAATCCATGTCGGCACAGTATCTTGTAGATTCTTGTTCAGTCCTAAGCTCAGCTTCCCTCGTCTGTTGCTGCATCCTAGCCAGCTCTTTTCTCTCTTCTATCTTAGCTAGCTCTATCTGCTGTTGACTCTGATGTTGCATCTTTGCCATCTCGAGCTGAAAGAGCATCTCCGGGGTCAAACCTTGAGGAGGAGGAGGAGATGCAATGATGTTAGAAATACCCGGTGATCCCCCCAGGGGCAAACCACCCTGCCAGTCACTACCCACGTGCGGAAGCGTGCTCAGGGTCGGTACTCCAATAGGAGGATTGGGAGTCGAGTGAAGGGGAAGCTCGGCCAAAGGGCTCTGAGCACTCACCCTACCTCGTACGCCAGTCACCCCACCCAGCACACACGTCATCAGGTCATCCTTGGTCATGCCACTAGTACATACATGACCGATAGCTGCGGCTAAGCACTGGAGACCGTACCGATTCATACCCACCAACCGGTCAGAAGTAACAGGCCATTGTAAAAAATTCCTTGCATCCTCCTCACTGTTCACCAAGTTAACAACCTGCCCATGCTGCTGCTCCTCAGCTTCTACATCACGTACTGTGTCTTCATCCTGCACTGATCCGCTATAAGACATGATGCCCACTGAAGATTTTTCACTTTGATACACAAAAAAGAAGTACCCCAAACTCTTATACCACAATATTCACAATAAAACATTCTCGGATACAGCTTAAGTGCTATATTAGTTTGCTAAAAAAAATATTCTTGCATGTCCTCAAAAAATATTCCACAATATCAAGAAATGTTCACTCCCTAAACTGTGAGAAAAATCTGCACAATAACCTGCAATTATATGTCAGTTCACCAAATCCTGAGCTAGGTCGCCATTTGTTACGATCGGGTCTCGTATAAATCAGTGGCTCTTATACATTGGACTGACTGGCATAAATGCAACAACGGAAACGCTAGATCCAACCCCTGATATATAATCCCGTCGAACAAAGAACACATATACCCTCCAGAGTTATATCTGCGATAGTGGGGTATCTTAACTCTCAGTATCTATGTGCTTCTACTATAGGCTGATGTTCCCTGAAACAGCCTATTACCTATAACATATGGTTGCTTAGTTATGGTACACAAGGAAAAGATAGTTAACTTAATTAAATCACAAGAGTGATCTAATGCAAACAAGAAGAAGGTTTACTTAACGTTACTTTAATCAATAATATCTGTCACTCCTTTATGAAAGAAAGTGTTGTAAAGTCCTCAAGTACCGAACAAGGAATCTTCTGAATAATGTCGGATGCTACTAAGAAAAACGTATCGGAAATGGAACCACAAAATAGCAGGAGGCAGGACAATGCACGTGTAGGCTAAATACACAAAAAGGCTGGACATATAATGTTATTGGACACAAGAATATTATAAGCGGTGCAACTGTAATAATGCTCGCCACGAAAAAGTAGTACTCCTATTAACAAAACCGGTCTATGCTGGTTGTGTCTCTCTACAGCAACCTAGACCTCAAAATGCTTGTGTAAAAATAATGGGTATGCATAAAAGAGTATATGATCTAATCCAGCTAATGTCTACCCGGGTTAATAAAGTCTAGCTGGGATGCGCAAAGGTACAGAATTCTGGTGGAGCAAGGCAGCTCCTAGCCTAGTGTGGACCTTGGGTCTGTGCGGCCTGATTACGTTAATATGAAGGGGTGCTCTCTTAAGGATTCTCGATCACAAGTATCGAGTATCCTCCTGGCGACCCTCAAAAGTAAAAGCAAATAGAGTTAGAACAGTGTTGGGTGGATTAGGCAAGCAGCCCTCACACACAACACAGTCTAAACTCCAAGGTACACAGACAAAAGATCCACCCAGGTAACCCACAGAATCCGCAGTGTCGTGTAGCTCAAAAATAGCCTACACACATTGAAAACACCAACAGCAAGGTACCTGATCCCTAGTCTAGCATTATTTAACCCTGTAGAAACATTAGTGATTGATGGAGACAGTCTGAGCAATACAATCTCCCAAAAAGACAATGACTATCTTCAACCTTAATCTAGTACATAAGAAATGTGAGATCCAGCATATAATACAGTCAGGCCACCAATTCAAGGTGTGGATGCAGAGAACCAGAGGGGAATTGATATTAATAAAAGGTGAGGAAGTAGTGGAAATGATAGAGGCAGTAGGAGAGAAAGATTCTAAGACAAGAGTGTGGGACAGTTCAAGGGAGATGCTTAGAGTATGCTGTCTGGGAAGGATCTGACAAGGATATTCCCATGGACCTTCTGGCTGGAGTCCCAGTTCGCAAGAATGGCACGAGGGCACGGGACAGTCGCCCAGTAAGCAGCCGCGTAGTAGGCAGTGTTAGGCAGGAGGCAACAAATCCCGCGAGGCCTATGTAAGGGGACCAGCCATGCGCCGCACTCACTACCAAGTCACACCACCTTGTCTCTCTCTCTCTCTCCCTCTTCCGCTCGCCTTCCCATCATTCAACTACTTAACACAATACTTTCAATTGACTAAATAAAATAGAAAGGATTGTGACAGACGAAAATAAAGAACAGTTCAGAACTGTCTGCAACACAAGCTTTCTCGAGAAGATAAGTACACAATGATAGGTAGACTGTAGCTATATTCTCTGCCTTGGCGAGTCCTAGCGAGTAAGCCATGCGGTTCTGGGGGAAGCGGTGATCGTCACAATTATCAGTTGGTCCTCTGATATTAGATTATAAGAGAATACCCTGGAGGTGAGTTGTGAGGTGTCGGTGGGTTGAGAGGGGTTACTATTTGCATGATGGCACCAAACTTAAAACATTAGTTGGTGGATTACATTGTGGTATGTTGATGAACAGTATATTTATATTGTGCTTTATATCAATTACCTTTCTGGTTATTAGAACAAGGCTATAACTACTGCTCTCCTAACCCAAGTGGCTAGGGTTCTAATCCCAGAATTATATGTATGAGATCATTTCACAGGTGTATATTCTGTGTTAAAGGTAGATAGATAGATATGTAATAATATATATATATATATATATATATATATATATATATATATAATTATATATATATATAATATATATATATATATATATATATATATATATATAATTATATATATATTAAAGTGACGGGATTAAATAACACCTGTAGGATTGCTAGCCTACAGGTGAATAGGAAGGAGAGAAGAAACCAGCAGCAGAAATGGAATTGCATACCAGCTTCCCATGCTTTAGAGAGACACGGAACAGAGGAGTGCCCCATACTACCAGGTCATTCCCGTTCTCTAAACACCCGGAAGCTAGGTCAGTCACCCATGCAAAACAGTGGAAATGTGAGCCAATCACCATCGACCTTTCAAATCATCTCCACCTATCATCAACCTTCATTCAACCAGCAGCCGGACTTGCAGTACAATGAGCAAATGCTTATGCAAGTTCAACATCAGAGACTGGAGTGCTATCGAGGTAAGTGGGGAAACTAGGACCTTCACTGCAGTACCATCCCGGAGAACTATACATCACCCCAAGAACATAATGAAGAATGGAGTTATTCACTGCATCACCAATAACTCCTAATTAGCAATGAATCACAGAAGTTACCATTATGTCATTCCTAGACTTTGTGAACCCCTTAAGAGTATTAAATAAAATACTTGAAAAGACTATGTACAAAATCATAACTATAATGTATTGCTAAACTAAGTATTACCTTTGCAAATTACATCACAATCATTCACTATATCCCTTTAGCATTGAGTCACTATAAGTTAAGTCTAAGAAATAACTTGAACATAGCCTCACTGAAATTGAAGGACGTAAGCACCTCCACCTAGGTAATGTTCTTAAGGGGAGGTATTTAGTTTGTTACCTTGACCTCCATCAAGCTTCAAATTACACCCCCTTGAGTCCCTTTCAAGATATATTTGTACATTTTTCGGTAGAAAAATTTCCCGGCCGAAGGCCGGTTCCTCTTAAATTACAGGCTCGCTATCGCTCGCCAGGATAAAATTGACACCTGAATGGCACGAAAGGTCTTAATATGGGGTGAAAGTTCTTAAAATCGCTAAACTAATGGGGCAAACGTTTTATAATATCAAAAGCAATGGGGCTAACCATGAGGGAGAAAGTGGTCAAGAAAAAAATCCCTTAAGTGGAGATCTCCCCTTAAGGCTGAAAAGCACGGAACATATAACTGAAGTGGCAACATCCACCCCCTCCCCATCGAGACTACAACGAGCCCTGTTGTGTTCCCTCTGATGTCCGGATACTGGATTCCTGATTGTGAGAGGCAGCTCCCCCTGAAGTCCAGACAAGCCGAATCTACGTTCCACGTCGGCCATCCTTACCCTCCTAACCTACCCTAAGTGTCTCTGAGTGTCTTACGTTGTGTTTATTGTTGTGAAGGTAAGGTAAAATATGTGAATATTATGGTGCTAATTTCTATGAAGATCTGTTTCCAAGATCGTTATTCAATTGCGTATATATTAATCCTTCAGAAACCATATTAAGTATTGTATAGATCTGTGTCCAAGATCTAGTGTTAACTCATAATTAAAACTCCTAAAGTGTACTACGCATACGTTACATACTTGTGTAAATTAATAATCTAGCCGAATACTCACAGATTTTCCTTGTGTATGTCCATTCTATTTATGTATGTAACAAGTTGAAGTTGAAGTGTATACCGTGTATCTATTCCCTTCTTAAACATAACTTTTACCTAGAACCTACGCTCAATTTCATAATTAGTTAATCTCAGACTCTCATTCTTTAGAAGAATTATTATTGATGATAATCATAATTTAAATATAATTTCTTCCAGATTAATTTTAGATTATATTCAACCTTTAGTTATTCCTCAGTTGATGTAAATCATTAAATCTGAATTCTCGATCTGGGAGATTATTATTGCATATAATTGCATATAAGAGGTAATTAATTGTATGTTCATGATATAAATTTTCTCATAATAATCTAACTATATAGTTAATTGTATAAACATTTCAACTCCTCTCCTTTTTATCTTAACGTATTCCTCCCTATATTAAGAATAAATTCGCACTACCCGCAATTACTATTTGTATTACCTCAGTATAGTGAATTACCTGAGTGACCTACCCAGTCATATTTATCTGCGCGCAGTGGTATTTACACTACCCGTACGCATCTCGCCACCATAACGAGCGGTCACTTAAGAAATCCTTGTGTGTTTCCCTTCTTGATCAGGCCCGAATCATTCATGCGTATTTGGAGATTTCTTTAAACCTTTAATAAACTTCTTAAGAATACTTCACAGTAGATACTCAACTCCCATATATATTATTATCAACGGTTTATTCTGTGTGTCTGTATCTGATTGCATATTTCCACAATAATACTATCCTAAATTCATGTTCATTGTTATTTCATCCTTAGACCTTGCTGTGTTGTAAGTGTATTCAATTATTTACTTACTATTCCTTATAATAGTTAAGTTAAGTTTCAGCTCAAAGTTTAGGTCTCGATATATTAGTGAATGACATAATAACCGTATTATGACTAAGTATGTTGATTCGCTTACTATTCACAAAAAATAGTTAAGGAATCTATTGATCTATCTCTATGCCATTAAATATATAAGAGTGTATCATTATCAGTGGGTATTTATTGTGTTCATTACAACCTGATTGAGTACCTAATTGTAAATAAAAACGTGTTAGATGTGTTCCTGTTGAGGATATATTGAGTCAAAAAATCCATAATTGGATTTGAGTAAAGACCGTAATAAAGCTAAGTTGTATTACAACCCGGCATAATATATATATATATACATATATATATACCGGTATATTTATGTATATATTTATATAATATATTGTGACGCATGTCCAGTATGAGCATGCTGTACAGAACGCCTAGTCATGCCCCACTCTCGCTAGGATCGTCAGGGCAGGAACTTTGGCTGTAGTCTATGTAGAGTTTCCTAACTAAGTTCATGTGAGCCGTTGTACTATAAGTAATATGAATATGTATTTTGTTTTCATCTGAGTCAACGAGTTCTATTTTATATCATTAGTTATAAGTATTGTGTGTAAAACTTATTTGTAATGATGGGAGAGGCAGCCACAGTTGGGGGTCAGTGGGTGCGCCATACGGGAGGTGGGCCTAACTCACTAGCACTCCCCCCCCTCCCCCCTCCCCTCAGTGCTAGGAAAGCCTTTGTCTATCCCAGAGGAGAGAGAGAAATTACGTAATGATTGTCAGTGGGCGGTCCTTAGTAGTTCACGTTGGGCTCACTAGAGGGCCGGGTATAAAAAGGGAAGTCTAGCCATTTTTTCTTCAGAACTCATTAGGCAGAGCGACTTCTCATTTCCCTTGCTAACTATATATATTCTTCTGACTGATGGGAACTTTCTCTACTACCTTACATTCTTATCTCCTCTTTTCCCTACCCTTTTTAACTTCCAAGGTCCCGTTGGTGCAGAGCTAGTCAGCCAACGTATTATCTCTTGAGTTCTCACGAGATACATGCCTATTAGATAGCCTATTTTGGAAGGGTTAACTTAGAATAGGATTGATTTATGTTTGTTGCACTTGTATATGCATTTCCCGGTGTGTTATTATTATTATTCCTGTTTTCTGCTAGTCTAGGTAATGCTAGACTGGGGTAAGGCTTTTCTGTGTTACGAGTTGTTGTTTGATGCAGTGGTTAAGCGATAAACCTGCATACTCGTTTTGGTTCAGAAAAGCCTATGTTGTCTTCGCGGCTGACTGTGTTGAGTTAATAATTTACAGTGCGTGAGGGCAAGAGCCTAACCACCCTGTATTTTATTAACAGTTTGTTTTTACTTTGTCAAGGAGCCGGGAGAAAACCAGATACAAGGGATCTGGATTTCTCAAAGTGCACTTGTTAGTTTTAACGTAATACTTTAAACAGTTGTGAGGACTTCGCTAGGCTACGAGCCGTTTTTGCTCAGTCACTGCTACCTTTTGCCCACAGTACCCCAGCTAGACTTTACTCAATTAGTAGATACAGAATAGTATTGAAGCTTTCCTTATGTATGATATTGTTTATGCACTATTGATTTCATGTGTTGCACGCTTGGCTACTTTAGTGACTAGTGGCCCACGAGCACAATCCGAGTAGGCTATTGCCGTTGCATTTGCGGAGTACTTCTTTTTAATGTTTGCCATTTACTATTGCATCTTCTTTTAATTATTCTTATGCCAATTTAAACCTTTAATAGTATTTAATTGCCTGTATTTTGCTTATTGAATTGCTGTTCAAAATCCGATACGTACTTCTTACGAGCATCCGAGAAGCATCTAACTTTTATCAGAAGATTCCTTGCTCGATGCTTAAGGACTATTAACGTAACGTAATAGTGCCGATCCGAAGTAGAGGGTGGAGGACTTCTTAAGTTCTTAGTCAAGGGTGGATTACTTCGGCTTCGGCCAACACTATTCTTTGGTGTTGTTGTTTCTTACTTCATTGTTTGATTGTTGACCAGACTAGATCATTCCTGTCTCTTTATTAGTCTGTTGTTGAACACTAGTACCGAGTTCTTGTATACCCCGTTATAGCAGATTGAACTCTGGAGGGTATTGGTGTTTTTTTGTTCGGCTGGCAGTACTCAGGGGTTGGGATCGTGTGTTTCCGTTGTGGCAGCGAGCCGTATTCGAGTCCTGATTGAGAGCCCTTGTGTACCCGAGTGCCAGGTCGTAACAATATATATATAGGAACAGTAGGACCAGGGTTATGAAAAACATCTTGGGAAGTGTTTTTCTTCAGTACTACGTTTCGGACTCTCTGCGTCCATCATCAGGTCTATAAACATAAATGAATACAATATTTACAAACATGTAGGCAATAATATAATGAAGGGCAAAATTCCGAGTTCAATAGAATTCACAGACAAAAAAGGGGAACAGCTACCAAATGAAATACTGTATCAAAGGAGCAAGTAAAGCAATTTATAAATGTACTAAACAAACATAAGTCACCGAAGTTGCAAGGACTTAAATAGTTTAAAATAGAACGGTCAAGAGGGACAGGACTAGTAATTAATCAAAATATAAACAAAACAAAACCTAAGGGAGTTAACTATTATTTCAACCCAAAACATTAATTCAATAAGGCCACCGACTTTAGTTTTAAGTAATAGCAACCTCAACACAAGAAAATCTTAAAAAGCAAAGAAGGGGAACAGAGGTTTCCACGACCTATACGAGGACGTACCACTGCTTGGTGAATGCTTTCCAGAATGAGTAGGTCCGCATCGCTACCGCTACTGTCTAAGACTGAACATTTATTCTTATTTATAGGGTGGTCATGGCTGAAAGCATGGTCTCGAATATTGGAGATAGCCCCATTATCTGTCTCAGTACAGGGAGCAATGATGTTGGTAAAGGTAGGACGGAAGTACTGCTTCGGCAGTACAGGGAGGTGTTAGATAAAGTTAGGAGGAAGGGAGGCATACCTGTAGTACACAGTATCTTGCCACGGAGAGGGGTCAGCAAGGAATGGTCATCTAGGGCAATTGGTATCAATTGTCGGCTGGAAAAATACTGTAATGCAAATGCAATACCATTCCTTGATAACTGGACCCGTTTCTATGGTAAAAATCAGTTGTACGCACAGGACGGGGTTCATCTTTCTCGGCTAGGGGTGGCAAATTTAGCTAGGTCAATAGATAGGATTGTCGCGGGGTTTCGCTGAAAATAAAGCCTGAGAATATGAGTAAGAATAATTGTCTAGATAGGGTAAATTGCCGTACTGGTACATCAGATAGGAATAGAAAATATCAGGCACAGGATTTTAATTGTACTGCTAGTAGAAATATTGAAGGTGTAACAGAAGATGGGAATTCAGTTAGAAATAAAGGTAAATCCGATACCAGTAAAATAAATTCATTGCGATTATATTATACAAACTGTAGGAGTTTATGTAACAAAATGGATGAACTTAGAGCACTTGTTAGCAACGAAAATATAGACATTATAGCACTGACTGAAACATGGATTAATACAGAATCAAGACAATTTTTAGCAGAATTCCATATACCAGGATATAGTTTGTTTAAACGCGACCGAACAAGTAGGAGGGGCGGAGGAATAGCAGTGTTTGTCAGGAGTTGTAGACTAAATACTGATAACGAAAGTGTTTGGGTTGAGGTTAGCGAAGGTAGTGAGACCATAATTATTGGAGTTATTTATAGACCACCAAATATGAGTAGAAACGAAGGTACAGCTTTATGGCAGGAAGTGAAAATAGCATCAAGGTTTAGCAATGTGTGTATTATGGGGGATTTTAATTTTCCGAATATTGATTGGCAGCATCAAATCGGCGACTCAGATTCAAAAGAGTTTATGGAGGCGGTACAGGATAGTGTTTTATTTCAATTCATAGACTCGCCTACTAGAGGTAATAATATCCTCGATTTAGTTCTCAGTAATAATGAACAAATGATAAATAATGTAGAGATAGGAGACCAACTAGGAAATAGTGATCATAAATCAATTTATTTTAACATACAATGGACAGGAAAGGCTAAAGAGAATACGACACTTATCCCAGATTTCAGAAAAGCCAATTATGGTGGATTAAGACGAGCCTTAAGAGTCGATCCTATGGTTAAACTATTAAGTGGACCCAGGTGCGCTAATGAACATACTCTCTCTCAGATACCTGTCTTAACTCAGGATAATTTGACAGCTACATATAATAATTTTATTTCTTCACTCCACAATGCGCAAAATAAATATATCCCCAAAAGAAAATTTAGATCAACACAGAACCAACCCCAATGGATGAATAATAGACTATTAGACCTAGGAAAAAAGAGAGGAATATATCGAAAAATTAAGAAAGGCGAAATTCACCTACTTGCTTACTATCAGAATCTATCAAGAGAGGTTAAAAAATTTATAAGGACAGACAAAAGAAATTATGAAATCAGGATAGCCAATGACTCAAAAAATAACCCTAAGGCTTTTTACCAGCTATATAAATCTAAAGTTAGAGATAAAATAGGCCCCCTTAAAACTTCGATAGGAGAAATGACAGAAAATGATTTAGAAATGTGCAGTACATTAAATAGTCAGTTTCTATCCGTTTTCACTAATGAAAATTTGGCACAGATTCCAGAAGTCCGTAAGGTATATAGCGATAGTATAGAAAATAGGTTAAGTACGGTTACTATAAGTAGAAATGATGTGCTTAAGGAAATTGATAGACTGAAACCTCAGAAATCGCCTGGCCCCGATGAGGTATATGCCAGAGTATTAAAAGAATGCAGAGATGAGTTAAGTTGCCCATTAACATTTCTTTTTAACAATTCATTAGAAACAGGTATAGTTCCAGAAGCTTGGAAACTTGCAAATGTAGTTCAGATTTTCAAAAAAGGTGATAAATCAATAGCATCCAATTACCGTCCCATTAGTCTCACTTCAATCATAGGAAAGCTACTAGAGTCAATTATTGCTAGAAAAATGAGAAACCACTTAGAAACATTTAACTTGATCAATTCTTCTCAGCATGGATTCACTCAGGGACGTTCTTGCCTTACTAATTTGCTTAGTTTTTTCCCAGAGGTATATGAAGCAGTAGATAATGACAAGGCATACGATATTATATATTTAGATTTCAGTAAAGCTTTCGACAGAGTCCCTCATGAGAGATTGATGAGAAAGGTTGAGGCACATGGAATAGGTGGGGCGTTTGTTGGGATGGATTATGTCATGGCTAATTGGTAGGAAACAGAGAGTCAGCATAAATGGTACCAAGTCAGAGTGGGGAGCAGTCAAAAGTGGTGTCCCCCAGGGATCGGTATTAGGTCCCCTGTTGTTTCTTATATACATAAATGACCTAGATTTAGGTATAACTAGTAGGATAAGTAAATTCGCAGACGATACTAAAATGGGGAGATCAATTGATTCAGATAGCGATATAGAGTGCCTCCAAAGGGATCTAGATACCTTACATGAATGGTCAGTAAATTGGCAGATGAAGTTTAACATTGACAAATGCAAGGTATTAAAGATAGGGAAGATGCAAACAAATGTTAAATATAAACTAGCTAATTTAGAATTAGAAAATTCAGACTGCGAGAAAGATCTAGGTGTGTTTGTTAGCAATGATTTGAAGCCTAGAAAACAGTGTATAGGCGTTCGTAATAAGGCAAACAGGATTCTCGGGTTCATCTCTAGGAGTGTGAGTAACAGAACTGCTGATGTTATCTTAAAACTTTACTTGTCATTAGTGAGACCCCATATGGATTATGCTGTCCAATTTTGGTGTCCTTATTACAGAAGGGACATAGATTCATTGGTGAGAGTACAGCGTAGAATGACAAAAATTATCCATAATATTAGAAATCTTCCGTATGAAGAAATTAGGTTTACATTCGTTAGAGAGACGCAGAGTTAGAGGGGATATGATAGAGGTGTTCAAGTGGGTTAGTGGGATTAACAAAGGGGACATGACAAATGTACTAAAGCTCAGTGATAGCGAAAAAACTCGTACCAATGGTTTCAAAGTAGATAAATTTCGTTTCAGAAAAGATATAGGCAAATATTGGTTTGGTAACAGAGTTGTAGATGGGTGGAATGGACTACCAAGTGCTATAGTGGGATCTAAAACTGTAGGGAGCTTTAAGATAAAATTGGATAAGCATATGGACGAGAAGGGTTGGGTGTGAAGGGGGATCAGCCGGGTTGGGCCAATCAGCGCTCTGCAGACCCCCATAATCCTGCGTTAATCTCTAACCGTTTTGGTAAGATGATCCTCAGGGTATTAGAGTGGTGAGCCTATAATTGGGCTTTGTAATTGATTTGGGGTTGTGTGGGACAGGGATCTGCCTTGCTTAGGCCAATCGGCTTTCTGCAGACTCCCATTTTCTTATGTTCTTATGTTCTTATGTTCTTATGAATCGCCGAGTGAACCGGCGTTGACAGTGGAAAACCAGTTCTCACTGATTTACCTAGATGTTCCGAAATCCTGGTTCTCAAATGTCTCTTCGTCTTTACCGATATATGAAGCCTTACAGCTATCACACGTGTATTGATAAATGACGGAAGAGGCAAGGTCCCCAGGAATCCTATCTTTATATCTAAAAAAACTACTTATTGAACAGCTAGATTTAAAAATAATTCTGATATTAATTTGAGAATAAAATTCACGAAGGAGGGAAGTGAGCCTTTTTCGTAGTGTGAAACTTTTTGGGCCAGTAAATATGATGGGGAAATAAACCATATTTCTAGAAGCAGTACTAACTGAAGCTTTGTTTCCTTCCATGATTTTACCCACGGCTTTGCCAACATACGTGTCGGTGAACCTATAGGGGAACCCATTATTGTAGAGGAGGTCGCGAAGGTACTCAATTTCTTCATGAAATTTGAAAAAATCAGAACAAATATGATAGGTGAGAGTTAGGATCAAATTACGCTTGTAAGCTATTGAATATATGAGGAAAATTTAGTAGTTAAGCCAGTGAATGTGGGTTTACGGTATAGTGAAGTTTCAAACCCAAAACCTTTTCGAGTGATATTAATGTCTAAAAACGAAATAATCCCATTTACTTCGGTTTCAGAGGTGAACTTAATGTTACGGTGTTTCTCATTCAAATAATTCAAAAACAGGGGAACATGATTACTCGATCGAAAAATAAGTAACGTATCATCTATATAGCGACGATAAAACAAAGGTTTAAAATCTAAGGGACAATCATTAAGCCATTGGGATTCATAATGACACAAAAATAAATTAGCAAGAGAACATCCTAAAGGGGAACCCATTCCTACACCATCATGCTGTATATAATATATGTTATCAAAAAGAAAAATATTATCTTTCACTGCTAGCTTCATTAATTCCCTAAATTGTTTTTTGCTAAAACCACGAACTTGTTCTACACCATCAAACAACTTATTAATGCAAATGTCTATAGTTTCCGCTAATGGTATGTTCGTAAACAGGGAGGTGATATCAAAGCTTGCCATAAAACAATCCTTAAATTCTAGATCAGTTATTTCTTTAACGAAATCAAATGAGCTGGGAACTGTGAATTGGTTAGTAGTAATAGGCGAAAAAATTGGAACCAAAAATGTAGATAAATTAGAATTGAAAGTCCTGATAGCTGAGAGGATAGGACGCAAGGGGCAGTTACTTTTATGAACTTTTGGCAAGCCGTACATCACACCCGGTTTCGAACCTGATACATAAAGCCATGAAAATAAATCATTGTCTATCACACATGAGTCCTTGAGTTTACGTAGGAAGCTATTGATTTTATCCTCATATTTCAATATGACAGCAAAAATGTCACTAGTGATTTTTCTAAACTTCGAGACATCATTAAGAATAGTTAGCATCTTATGTACATAATCAGGTTTATTAAGTAAGACAACACCCTGACCTTTGTCTGGCCTAGTAATAATAAGGTTATTACCCTTTGACAAATTTTTAAGTTCGACAAGCTCATCTTTGCTAACATTATGATTACGAAAGTTACCTTCATGGGAATAGTAGGACCAGAATGCTAGTTGTCTAAGCGAAGATTTGATATAATTAAAACCTTTTAAACATGGATCATAGAAGGGGTGATGCTCAAGTAGCTTGAATAACTTTTCAAAACAGAGAAAATGTTTTGGCATGATTAAGTCTACGGGGATAGAGCGCATATTTCAATCCATAACTCAAAGCTTTCTTTTCAATAGGAGACAAGACTTTATCAGAGAGGTTAAAAATAACTTTATCAGGTGGAATATTATTTGACACATAACCTAGTTTCCTAAGCTTACTATTTTGAACAAATTCCGTACGAGCAATACATTTTCTGTTGGTATTTTCCACCAGATTAACAAGATGATTATAGTCAAGCCAGCTAGTTTCATTTCTAAGTTTCGATAGCGCAGTTTCCAATTTAGTTTTTACATCATTTAGCACTTTGTTCTTTTGTTTAATTTCACAAGAAAGCAAGTGTTTTGGGCAATTCCTGTACACCTTTGACGTCTGAAGATCCCAGTTACTCAGTTTGAACTTTAAAAAGTTAGGAGTTAAATTTTGATCACGACATGATTGTAGAAACCGTAAATCACACTGTAATTTCCGCTGTTTTAAGTCCAAGCGCTCCACATTGCGGTATAACAAAACCACAATAAATATTGTATTAATTTCTGTTTATAGACCTGATGATGGACGCAGAGAGTCCGAAACTTAGTAATGAATAAAAACACTTCCCAAGATGTTTTTCATAACCCTGGTCCTACTGTTCCTATGTAGACTGCGCTTTCCATGCAACCAGTCGATATCGCATATATATATATATATATATATATATATTTATACAGGGTGTTTTAAAACAACACTGCCAGAGTATGACGACCACATTGATAAACATATATAATACACATATTTCTATTCTATTTTTACCAAAAATATATTGTAACAGAGATAAATGGTTATTTAGAAATGTAGCAAAACAGGGTTCTGAGCTCAGCACAAAACATATGATACATAATATGAATGATTACCAAGTAAAACAGGTAAAGAGGAGATATCTAATGACCTAATCACATAAAATTGGTAATGATATTTTGCAATTAGAAGAAAACTGCTAAGTATTATAATCCAAGTAGCGTAAAAAGATATGCACCATTTGTAACGATGACCAAGAGGTAAAATAATGAATCACAAGTGTGGGTCAGGTATCCGAACACTGCTATAGGTAATTTAATCGTTTGTGAAACTGTTTGAATGGGAAAAAATTGTTCCTGCGCAATTTACTGTTTCAATACAAATACCTCATTACGTTACTATTATCACAGAGTACTAACGAAATATGTCTATCAGTTTTATGGTTGAAGTTTGACGATTTTACGTAGCTGTAGACAAACAAGTATACGGTGTTCACTAATGAATATTTGAAATCATCTAATGATACCCAAAACAAAGAATTTACGTCACTTGGACTTAACGAGTATAAAATAACAAAGGCAGAGACACACCTATAAATAACGACAATCCATATTTATGTGATATTATAAGGTAAATAAAATCACTATGACAGAAGAAGATAGCACCATGGCCGAGCAGATGATTAAACACATGAGAAGATTCGTTATGACTCCAAAGCTTCGAAGAAAAACTCGAACTGGGATGGGAGGCAAGAGGTAGGCTATTTGGGGGGGAGGGGGACACTAGCCCGTGTTCGGATTATAGCTCATACCTGGGTGTCACTAATTATTTTACTCTATGCGGTTTAAATCATTAATGGTATATTATTTTGCATTTTGTCCTTAGATAATCTTCTTCGTTATTGTATTTACTAATTAGCAGATGAGGTCTGGCAGTGTTGTTTTAAAACACCCTGTATATATATATATATATATATATATATATATATATATATATATATATATATATATATATATATATATATATATAATTCCCACCTACTGGACTTATTTTTAACAACCGATTCAGAAAATTATGATGTTACAGTGAGGTCCCCGCTTGGATCTTCTGATCACTGTCTGATACAGGCCACCTGTCTATCACCTACCACACCTTCCCACTCTGAACCTGTTTTGGTGACTAAATGGCATTACGATAGGGCAGACTGGGAGGGTCTTCAAGATTTTGTTATTGATATTACCTGGACCTCTTTTTTTTTTTCTAATGATGCACACTCCACCTTAAGCCACATACAAGATTTTATAAAAATTAGAATGGACACTTTTATTCCTCATCAAAAGTACAGTAAAGGATCTAATTCACCTAAATGGTTTGACCATAATTGTGCTAGAGTAACTGAACAAAAAGCAGTAGCCTACCATGCATACACAAGATCAAAAACACATGAAGCCTTTAATTACTTTAGAAACATCAGAAATCATGCCAAAATTGTATTAAATCTAACTAAATCAAACTTTCTCCACAAGCAGCCAAATAAACTTTTAAGTAATCCAAATGATAACAAAATATGTTGGTCTACTCTTAACTCATTCAAATCCAACTTCACTACTGTTTCATCCATTCCACCATTAAAATCTCCGACTGGCAATCTTGTAAGTGACCCACGAGGTAAAGCTAACCTTCTTTCGGATATTTTTCTCCACCAACTCAACCTTAGATGAAATAAATCAAGATGTCCCTGTACTTAATTTTAATTCGCCTGAAATTCCCTCACTTAAGATCCACACCAGACATGTCAAAACTATTTTGCAGAATCTCTCAGTAGATAAAGCTCCTGGTCCAGATGAAATTCCTCCAATAGTACTTAAGAATTGCTCCTTGGTGCTCGCTCCTGTATTGGCAAAATTGTTCCGTCTATGTACTCATACCTCATGCTTCCCAGTATCCTGGAAAGAAGCAAACATCCATCCAGTTCCTAGAAAAGGTGCCTCTTCAGATCCATCAAACTACAGACCAATAGCTATAACTTCCACTCATGGTAAAGTCTTTGAAATTATATTAAATAATCACATAATTAAGCATCTTGAGAATTAATTAATCAGTGATAGGCAATATGGTTTTAGACGATGTCGATCAACTGCAGACATTCTTTGCATTCTTACGCATCAAATCAACCAAGCTACAGACCAACATGGTGAAACACATACAATAGCACTGGATATATCAAAAGCATTTGATAGAGTCTGGCATCAATCTTTATTGTCAAGATGTCACACTACGGCCTTGCATCATTAGTTCCACTAATTTCTTCTTATCTTCATAACAGAAAAATATGTGTAATGGTAGATGGCCTTTATTCTCAATTTCACTCAATAAATGCTGTTGTTTCCCAGGGATCAGTTTTGGCCCCAACTCTGTTCCTCATACATATCAATGATCTCATATCTACCACTCATAATCCAATACATTCCTACGCAGATGACTCAACACTCCACAGTTCCTTCACATTTACCAATTCTTTTACCCAACCCGATCTTATAAATTCAAAAATAAACACTGCAATCTCTCTGAACCAGGACCTTTCTAGAATTAATGAATGGGGACAAAATAATCTAGTTTCCTTTAATGCACAGAAAACCAAGTACACTCAATGTTCTAACCGACAGAATCTCACTGACTCCCATATATTTTGTAATGATGTAAATATTCCCACTTCCCCTAGTATTGACATTCTCGGTGTAATATTAACTACTAACCCGAGCTGGACACATTATGTTAGATGCATTGCTAAGAATGCCTCTAAAAAACTGGGACTCCTGTACAGAGTTCGAGAATTCTTCACTGACGAGCAGTTGGCCGTAATATATAAAAGTCATGTGCGTTCTCAGATGGATTACTGTTCACCTCTGTGGAATGGAAGTGGAGTGGTTGCATTGAGGCAGTTGGACAAAATTCAAAATAAAGCTATTAGATTAATCAATAACCCTGCAATCACACAGGACCTTCCTACATTATCCATACCAAGAAACGTTGCATCCCTTGCATTTTTCTACAGATATTGTCACAGCAATTGTTCCAAGGAACTTGCTTCAAATGTGCCGCCTCTCCACATCTTTCCCCGTAGAACTAGGGCAGCTGGAAGCGCCCATGAATTTACACTTTCTCCTCCACAATGCAGAACTTCTGCTTATCAAAATTCATTTATCCCCAGAACTACTACTCTTTGGAATTCACTTCCCTCGAGTTGCTTTCCACAAACTTACAATCTACAACAGTTTAAATCCAGTTGTTACAAACATTTTATGAATGGAGGATGCCTTTAGGCACATGGACCTTTTTAGTTTTATCTGTGTTTTTCCTTCTTCCGTTCATTGTCTCAAAAAAAAAAAAATATATATATATATATATACAGTCTATCTATCTATCTATTGCCTGATGCCGTGATCCCCGAAGGAGTGGCCACGAACGAACCACCCCCATGCACCTCTGTCCCCAGTCAGTCGACGCCTCTCCCCCCAACCAGCACCGCCTTCGTTCATGTACTTCCTCACTCCATCCTTCAGTATATATATACTGTATATATTTATATATATATATAATATATATATATATATTATATATATATATATATATATATACATATATATATATAGATAGATATATACATAGATAGATATAGATAGATAAATGTTTAGATATAGATATATATAGATAGTTAGTTAGTTAATTCTTTATTTCATAAAAGGTTACATGGTAACATTTTACATATATACAGATAGATTCAGACTCAAATCTTTATTTCATAAAAGGCAACACAATTAACTTTTTACATATATACAATAGAGATAACAGTAACCTCATACATTACCGCATTCTAGGTTCATGGTTTTGTACAAACATAATTCTTGACTTGATAGCATTTATATCATTAGTTTTCAAATCTGATACGTCATATTCATGTAATAGGATATGGTTAACTTCCTTTCCTAACGATAGGTATTCATCAAGGTTTAATAAACATTTCTGTAAAAACTTGCAAGGTTTTAGGAGACATTTGTGAGCAAATCTAATTTTTAACCAATTCATGAAATGATTAAATGTCATTAGTCCAACCAATTCACATGCATGATGATTACTTTCCCAATATTTTAATTTCAGCATTTTCTTTATTGCTTTGTGGTAACCAATTGCAAATTGCTTAAGAGGAAGTTTGCACTTTTTGTTATAAAACCATAATTCAGAACCATAAAAACTTGAGCAGTAACTTTGGAACAACTGAGTAAAAACCCTAACATTAACATTAGCAAATTTACGTAAAATACAATTAAATTCATTATAAAACTTGTTACGACACCTAATTACGTCTTTGTCATTATTTAAATTATCATCTATTATAAACCCTAGATACTTTTGTTCATTAACAACATTCAATATCTCTCCACATAGCATCAACTTTGGCTTTAAGTTTTTATCTTTATTGTCTTTGAAATACATGCATGATGATTTATTAATATTAATGTCAATATAAATTTCTTTTGCTTCATTTCCAAGCATATTTAGTAAAAACTGTAATCCCGATGACGATGGTGCTAATACAACAATATCGTCAGCGTAAGCACTAATATTACTTGATATATTTCCTAGTGTGCACCCCTTTTTACATTTAGACACTTTTTCAATCAGCTTATCTATATAAAGATTAAATAATATCGGAGACAAGACTCCTCCCTGTCTTACTCCATTCATTATTTTCCAGGGTTTTGATATTGAGTCTTTATGCTTAGTAGCAACCAGTTGATTTCTATAAAGATATAATATTATGTTCGCATAAAAGTGTGGAATACCTGCTTCAATAAGTTTACTTATTAATGTGAAATGATTAACTTTATCAAAAGCTTTTTTTTTAAATCAATGAAAGCTGTATAAACATTTGAGTCTTCTAATCTGTATCTTAAAATTGTTTCTTTAAAAATCAAGCACGCTGAGGATGTAGAGTGATTAGCCCTAAACCCATGCTGCCTCTCATTAAAGTTCACATAATGCAAAATTTTATATTTTAAGCAATATTCAAATAATTTTAAGAACACTGGCGATGATATAATAGGTCTATAATTATCCAAGGAGCTTTGATCTTTATATTTATCTTTAATAAGGGGCAAAATAAGTCCGGACGTCATCTCATCAGGCAAATGTCCATGTGCAATAAATGATGACAACATTTTAGCAATTAGTCTTACCGCGCTTTCAGAACAAAACTTCACATGATTAGAATGAATGTTATCATGGCCAATGACCCAATTTAGCTCAGATAATGCCAAACAAACATCTTTGGTGTTGATAACTCCCAATAATTTGCCTCTTTGCACATGCACATTTAACTTGTCTCTTATAAGTTCATATTTATCTCTTTTCTGGCATTTGCTGTCATCAAAAACGTTTTTAAAATTCTGCGAAAATTTCTCAGCAATTTTACTGGAGTCACATTCACCTTCAATTTTAACATTTAAATAACACTTATTATTTTTAGTTTTCCTGACTTCTTTCCAGAATGCATTATATCTTTTATTGCTTAAAGACTCAGCTAATTTATCATTTCTAATATTGATTTTATTATTTTTAATATTTTTTTTTTTTTTTTTTTTTAAAGAGACAATGAACGGAGGAAGGAAAAACACAGATAAAACAAAAAGGTCGATGGCCTAAAGGCATCCTCCATTCATAAAATGTTTGTAACAACTGGATTTAAACATTTGTTGATTGTAAGTTTGTGGAAAGCAATTCGAGGGAAGTGAATTCCAAAGAGTAGTAGCTCTGGGGATAAATGAATTCTGATAAGCAGAAGTTCTGCATTGTGGAGGAGAAAGTGTAAATTCATGGGCGCTCTCAGCTGCCCTAGTTCTACGGGGAAAGATGTGGAGAGGCGGCACAATTGAAGCAAGTTCCTCGGAACAATTGCTGTGAAAATATCTGTAGAATAATGCAAGGGATGCAACGTTTCTTCGTATGGCTAATGTAGGAAGGTCCTGTGTGATTGCAGGGTTATTGATTAATCTAATAGCTTTATTTTGAATTTTGTCCAACTGCCTCAATGCAACCACTCCACTTCCACCCCACAGAGGTGAACAGTAATCCATCTGAGAGCGCACATGACTTTTATATATTACGGCCAACTGCTCGTCAGTGAAGAATTCTCGAACTCTGTACAGGAGTCCCAGTTTTTTAGAGGCATTCTTAGCAATGCTTCTAACATAATGTGTCCAGCTCAAGTTAGTAGTTAATGTTACACCGAGAATGTCAATACTAGGGGAAGTGGGAATATTTACATCATTAAAAAAATGGGAGTCCGTGAGATTCTGTCGGTTAGAAAATTGAATGTACTTGGTTTTCTGTGCATTAAAGGAAACTAGCATTAATTCTAGAAAGGTCATGGTTCAGAGAAATTGCAGTGTTTATTTTTGAATTTATAAGATCGGGTTGGGTGAAAGAATTGGTAAATGTGAAGGAACTGTGGAGTGTTGAGTCATCTGCGTAGGAATGTATTGGATTATGAGTGGTAGATATGAGATCATTGATATGAATGAGGAACAGAGTTGGGGCCAAAACTGATCCCTGGGGAACACCAGCATTTATTGAGTGAAATTGAGAATAAAGGCCATCTACCATTACACGTATTTTTCTGTTATGAAGATAAGAAGAAATTAGTGGAACTAATGATGCAAGGCCGTAGTGTGACATCTTCGACAATAAGGATTGATGCCAGACTCTATCAAATGCCTTTGATATATCCAGTGCTATTGTATGTGTTTCACCATGTTGGTCTGTAGCTTGGTTGATTTGATGCGTAAGAAGGCAAAGAATGTCTGCAGTTGATCGACATCGTCTAAAACCATATTGCCTATCACTGATTAATTTATTATTCTCCAGATGCTTAATTATGTGATTATTTAATATAATTTCAAAAACTTTGCCAAGAGTGGAAGTTATAGCTATTGGTCTGTAGTTTGATGGATCTGAAGAGGCACCTTTTTTAGGAACTGGATGGATGTTTGCTTCTTTCCAGGGTACTGGGAAGCATGAGGTATGAGTACACAGACGGAAAAATTTTGCCAATACAGGAGCGAGCACCAAGGAGCAATTCTTAAGTACTATTGGAGGAATTTCATCTGGACCAGGAGCCTTATCTACTGAGAGA
The DNA here is from genome assembly GCA_032716605.1 of Paralithodes platypus. Lineage (NCBI taxonomy): Eukaryota > Metazoa > Arthropoda > Malacostraca > Decapoda > Lithodidae > Paralithodes > Paralithodes platypus. Next base: position 34,342,515 of record CM064510.1, on the reverse strand, counting down.
TTCTGCAAAATAGTTTTGACATGTCGGGTGTGGATCTTAAGTGAGGGAATTTCAGGTGAATTAAAATTAAGTACAGGGACATCTTGATTTATGTCATCTAAGGTTGAGTTGGTGGAGAAAATATCTGCAAGAAGGTTAGCTTTACCTCGTGGGTCACTTACAAGATTGCCAGTCGGAGATTTTAATGGTGGAATGGATGAAGCAGTAGTGAAGTTGGATTTGAATGAGTTAAGAGTAGACCAAAATATTTTGTTATCATTTGGATTATTTAGAAGTTTATTTGCCTGCTTATGGAGAAAGTTTGATTTAGTTAGGTTTAATACAGTTTTGGCATGATTTCTGATGTTTCTAAAGTAATTAAAGGCTTCATGTGTTTTTGATCTTGTGTATGCATTGTAGGCTATTGCTTTTTGTTCAGTTACTCTAGCACAATTATGGTCAAACCATTTAGGTGAATTAGATCTTTTACTGTACTTTTGATGAGGAATAAAAGTTTCCATTCCAATTTTTACAAAATCTTGTATGTGGCTCAAGGTGGAGTGTGCATCATTAGAAAAGAAAGAGGTCCAGGGAATATCATAAAGAAACCTTGAAGACCCTCCCAGTCTGCCCTATCGTAATGCCATTTAGTCACCAAAACAGGTTCAGAGTGGGAAGGTGTGGTAGGTGATAGACAGGCGGCCTGTATCAGACAGTGATCAGAAGATCCAAGTGGGGACCTCACTGTAACATCATAATTTTCTGAATTGGTTGTTAAAAATAAGTCCAGTAGGTGGGAATTATGATTAGGATTATCTGGTACACGGGTGGGTTGGTTGACTAGTTGAATGAGATTAAATGAGTCTGCAAATAGCTCACATTCAAGACCAGCATCATCAGTCCTGGCTGAATGAGTGAGCCATTCAACATTATGGACATTAAAATCACCCAACACAGTGATTTCAGAAGAAGCATTTAAGTTGAGGACACTGAGTTGTGAGGACAGAGAATCAAAAAGACTTTGCTCTGGAGGAGTATTTGGGGAACGGTAGATGCAACATATGTATTTAAATTTACCAGCAGAAATTAATTTGTATATAGAATAATCAAAATAGGGACAATTGAAACTAGTAACCTCCTCCAGGGCAATTTCAGATTTTGCGAAGCAACATACACCACCTTTAGGTCTGAAATTTTGGAGCAGTTGATAACCTGGAAAATTAAATCTAGAGGTGTCAGATGTGGATGTTACTTGAGTCTCTGTCAAAAAAAGGAGAGTAGGGGATTCTGCTTGAAGAAATTGGTGTACAGAATTGATGTTAGAGTGAAGTCCCCTTATATTACTAAAGAAATAGCTGTACTGACAAGCAGCTTTGGGACGTTGCAATGCTCTTGACACAGTCGCATGATGACGACCGGGAGGGCCCTGTGTCATAACCCAACCCTGCCGGGGGTGGATATCCGAGGGACCACCAGGTTTGCTCTTAACAATTGTACTGCCATATTTATAAGGTAAGTGTATGGTGTTACATGTATGATATGTAGTGGGAAGAGTAGTATTTTATGGATAGAGGATAGCGATGTAGGGCAATGTCGTGAAGTTGGATGTGTATGTTATATAAAGAGGGTTTTCCTGATACCCCTGATGTGTGAGGCAGAAAGATATGTATCCAGCTACCAAGGCCTGGGAGAGAAAATGGAATTCAGGCTATTCCCTGAGTCTCCCGAAACCTTGGCGGTAGTACTTTTTTACTATATTTTAATGCGTTCTTAAACAGTTTCCTGGAAGATGTCATATTGTCAAGTAAATCACCATATACAGGACAGCCATTTTCTTTCCATTTTAAGAAATGTTCTCTAGCATTTTTATACAACCCACTAACATGGTCATTCCATCCTGGTTTTATCTGATAATTTTTTGTACTTTCAATTGCATATTCCTCAGACGACTCTTTCAGTATACTTACAAGTGAGTTATAAATGTAATTCAATTCTGCAATATGACTATTGTTTTCACATTTGTATGTACAACAATCTAAACAACTAAAGTTCATTAAATCAGACTGTACAATAGTCTCACTCATTTTGTCTTTATAGTTTGTAACAACATCATTTGATGTAAATAACTTCCAGTTTATGAAGCTAGAAAACTTAGATTCGGGAATAATTTTTATATTGTCTAAATTAATATTAATTTTAAAAACTAATGGAAAATGATCAAATAAGGCCAGGTCATATCGTACATTAATATCAGTAATATAAGTGTTCGTATTATCCGAAGCTATCACATGATCTAACCAACTAGTAGAGTTATTACCAGGAGACAAATAAGTACAAGTTTCGTCCGGTAACACTTCATCAATAACACATAGGCTTTTATTATCAATTAGGTTCAATAGCTCTTCCCAGAATCTGCCTTTACAGTAATTTGCATTAAAATCACCACTAATAATAATATTGTTAATATTTTGTTCATCAATGAAATTTTCTAAAACAGCAAGTGACTGTCTATATTCATCTATGCTATCATCATTCTGTTTATCGCAAGGCAGATACACATTAATAATTAAATATGTTCGTATTTTTGTCTTCAATGTTACACCTACAATTCTGTCATCACAAAACACTGACTCAATCTTATTACTTAATTTTTTGTTCCACATTATCGCCACCCCTTTCGACGGCCTACCCTCTATTATTCCCTCATTAGTTCGGTCTTCAACGCTGGCTATGCAGTCAAAAGATTCGTTTATAGTGTTCATAAAGGGAATATCATCCTTGAGCAACATTAATTCTTGTAATAAAATCATATCATATTCTAAGGTTAACTTGCGTACTGTTTCTATATTATTTCTTACAGAGTTACAATTATAAGAAGCAATACTAACCATATTTTGAAATTAACTACAATTTATACAGATAGATCAAGAGATAGGTAGATAGATAGATAGATAAATATCCTTTACGGAATACAAAGGAGGCTAACCTTTCTCCACACTCTCACCCATATCCAACTTAACCTATATATTAAAATAATGAAATGTTTCTTGCAGGCTCTCTCTTTTCCAATTGAAAAACTCTCGGATCCGATTTTCATTCTAATGTTTTTTTCTCCAGACTTTGGTTCATTATAACTCGCTAAGCCGGCCACTATTAATGCACATGAATGCCCTTTTGTTCGCAATGTTACTGAAAAGAATGTGTTTTTTAAAGTTAAGAAGAGTTTCATTATTTATACGAGCATTGAACAATATTACACGAGCTGCATCCTAGTGAACTGAACCTGTTTAAGGGGGATGGGCGTACATATTTGCCCATACATGTATATTTTTATATATGTTTTTAGTTTTCTCCCTAGACTTCCATGAAGCTTTAGAAAACACCCGCCTAACACCCTTCTTCAAGATAAATGTGTACATTTTTCGATAGGAAAACGGTTTCTCTTAATAAATTACAGGCTCGCTATCGCTCGCCAGGATAAAACCGACACCTAAATTACAGGAAAAGTCTAAAATATTAATCAAGAAATGGGGCGAAGGTAAAAAAATCACCTAAACTAAAGGGTCGAATGTCTTAAAATCTGAAAACTAATGGGGCTAAACATGAGGAAGAAGTGAAACCAGAAAAATTACCCATCTCCCCTTAACTTGACGGCCCGGAACGAGGCAAGATTTAATTAAAGTACAATATACAATCTTCCAAGGGCCTAAGTAACGTTGAGTTTTTAAAGTACTTTACAGTTGACCAAGCTAATTACACGGGCGGACAATATATCAATATCATTTTTAATATAATAATGTAGTTCGGTGAAGGTGTGTATTTTTTCATCCGTGTTGAAATAAGCTTTAATGAGATGATATTAAGTATTTGCTTTAACAAATTGATTAGCTAAACTAATGATATGAAAAAAATCACATTGATATTTTTATTACATAACTGAATAATCTAGTGAACTGGTTTATGGATATATATGTACAGTAATATGTAATCATTAACTGGTTTATGGATATATATGTACAGTAATATGTAATCATTAACTGGTTTATGGATATATATGTACAGTAATATGTAATCATTAACTCAAAAAACGTCAAAACCGAACAACATCGTTGGGAAATATTTGCTTTGTTCGCATTTACTTGCATATTTTTTAGCTTATGCAATTGGAATTTTCTTGGATGCTTTCTTTATCAATAAGAAGACACATTGCAAAGATATCATAGGTCTGACATTAAATTCACTATAGATAAACATACTTAATATAATATATATATATATAGAGATTATTCAAATATGTCGTAATAAACTCCGATACTCAGGAACTTTCTATTGGGGCCTTTATAATGTTATATGGCTCCCCCGAACTCCCATACAACTTGTTATCTAGAGGTGGTAAGTATAATTATAATTGTTCATGTACCTACCTTTGACCTCTTAATACTGTGATGTACTTACTGTACGTCTCCAGTCGTTTTGCCTGTTATACACATACACACACACAAACACACACCGTGATGTTGTAGCAATAACAGAAGCCTGGCAAATTACTCGCGAGATTTGCTCAATAGATAACTATCAACTCTTTACCCACCTGCCCACAAACAAACGTTGCGGCAGCATAGCCCTTTACTGTCACCAAAACTTCTGCCCTACCCAGCTGACAGTTCAAGTACCAGAGAATGTAGAGGCACTGCATGTGGGTTATGGTTACACCAAGACATAGTCCCAGAGAGGCCGCTTCTATAATGTATTATGACATAATACCACATTGTGGTATACCATCCACCCGGCTCACCCACCAAAGATATAATATTACAACATCTCACCGACACCGCCGACAGCCTAAGGACAACTTATCCCTGTGCGAAACTTGTGATCTGTGGAGATTTCAATGAAATTGATAGCTCTTCCCTTCAAGACCAGCTTCATCTACAACAAGTCGTCGATTTTTCTACCAACGGTGATCATACGCTGGACATAATTCTGTCTGACATGTGTGACATGTACCAGCGCCCGCAACCCGTCAACGCTAGGTCGGAGCACACATATTATGTCTGTCCTCTGGCCTCCCACCCCCACCATCTCCAAACCATCGCCACCTGACACTTCCAAGAGCCATCGCCCTCTCACCGACTCTGGCATCAGAAGTTTCGGTCAATGGAATACCCACCACCCATGGTCAGAAGTTATAACACCTGATAATGTGGACACCAAGTGGAATAATTTCAAACTCACCCTCACCCAAGCATATGAACAGCACTTCCCAGTGAAACCATGAAACTCTGATGCAAACTGGATCACCCCCCATATTAAAGGGCTTATTCATCAAAGATATTTAACCCTTCAGCAACGTCGATATGAACCTCAACAGAATTATATGCAACAAAGTCAAACGGGAAATACGTAAAGCAAAAAAAGGGATATTACCTCAACAAACTGCAGAATCTGAAACAGGCAAACATCGGTAAATGGAATGAAGGTGTAAGAAATTAACCTTCTTGAACAAGAAACAGACCCCAGTCTTTCCCTGCGTAAACTACCTCGCCCACGAAAAAGCGGCCTAAAAATCAACCAGCCGTTCGCGGAGATCTGTCAATGTCCCCCCCCCCCCCCTACAGCCGCAGAACCTGCCTGCCTTCCTCTCATTACCAACACCTTCGGAAACTGTGGAAAAATATCAGTTTGTGAGTCGCCTACAACATTCCCTGCAAAGCTCTACAAGGAATTTGCATACGAATTAGGTAAGCCCCTCACCTCCATAATAAACACATCTTTATCACAATGCAAGTGTCATACGGCATGGAAAACCTCGTTTGTCACACCGTTGCCCAAAACCACAAGTCGGAATCCCTAGACAAACTACGACCGATAGCAATCACCCCTATCCCCAGCCTCATCTGTGAGAGTTTCGTGTTCGAGTGGGCATACGCAGATATAGCTCCATCAATTGATCCACAACAATTTGGCAATATGAAAGCTTCTTCCACCGCACACTGGCTAGTGAGCTGCCTTGACTACATATATCGCAATCTAGAAAAAAGAAAAACATCGGTAGCCCTCACATTTTTCGACTTCAGTAAAACTTTCGACCTGGTGAATCACAACATAATCATCAGAAAGGTGGTGGAGCTTGGGTTACGCCCACACCTAGTGGCCTGGCTAGCATACTTCCTCACCGGCTGGTGCCAGGCAGTACAGTATCAGGGTAAAATTTTCGCCACCCTCCCACTAACATGCGGCTTACCGCAGAGTACGAGAATTATGCTCATAAACAACGCTCTGAGGGACATAACCTACGGTGGAAATATGTGGATGACTCTACCATCGCAATCAGTATTGATAAAACCGCCCCTGACTTCAGCACCCTTCAGGACAACGTGAATGGACTTCAGGAGTGGACTTCAGCAAAGGACGTGACCATCAATAGTGATAAAACGGTAGTGATGTACATCAGTGTAGGTTCAGAGAACATAGAACCACCTCTCATCACACTCGAATCAAACGTCCTACAGGTAATGAACACATTCAAACTATTAGGGGCTATAATAGATAATAAACTAAACTGGAAACCCCATATCAGTGAAGTAATCAAGGTCTCTGGTTTCAAAATATACCTCCTCCGTCGCCTCAAATCACTCGGCGCCACCTCACCTGATCTCATATATGTATACTCTCTATTCATTCTGCCAAAACTCACCTATGCCTGCCAAGCGTGGGCCTCTTCACTTACTGCAACACAAAAAGATCAATTAGAAAAAGTACAGAAGTGAGCATGTAAGATTATCCTTGGTCCCGCATACACACATTACCACGAAGCACTAGTGACTTTGGGTCTAAAACTACTAGCCAGCATGCACAAGAACCTTACCCAGAAATTTGGGGAACAGCTTCTGACCAACCCCAGACACAGACATCTATTACCCCCCCCCCCCCCCCCACACACACACAGGCAAGCGACTAGGCACAACAACACGCTCGTCCCAATTCAAGCAAGAACCCTAAGGTATAAAAACAGACCCATCCCATGTCAACTTGATCAACAATAAGTAATGTAGCAACCAATCACAACACAAGCAAATAAAACATACTGCATACCAAGTAAAACTAAAGTAAATGTTCTCCCTTTTCCCGTGCTAATATAGCTACGCTTAATTTAATATACTCATTCCCCGGTCTAAACTCACACCACACAGGCTATACGTACACACAAAATTACCTCCAAAATTATAAATGAATCAGGCCCAATATTGATACCGTATACTGTATGTTGCACACCAATCCATAATATGCTATGTTTTGTTTTTTGTGATTATGACTATGTTTTCTGGTATATATGTATGCTTATGTATAATATATACTCACGCACGAATATATACGTGGGTATATGTATGTGTAGATGTATGTATATACATATACAGATATGCATATGTGTACGGTTGTGCGTGCGCACAGTATGTGTATGATTATGTATATGTGGATTTATGTGAATGTGTGTATATATTATGCACTCATATACGTATACATATGCATAAACTACATATTGATACGATTAGATGTATGCATTGTGTGTGTATGTGTATGTAGCGATACGTACGTACATGCACATGTAGCCTACTGTGCAAGTATACAGCACAGTTGCATCTTACTAGTTTAATGTAGCTTACAATAATGCAGTTAAATATGGGTCAGCATATCTATGAATTTAAAACAGGTATATTGTTAGCCTCTGGATGTAATTCTTAATATAATCCGTTTACCTTTATTATCAGAAATTACATAGTTACTTGGCGAACAGTAAACATAGTCAGTAACGTTCACAGTAAATCAACTCAAAAGCTTTCAACAAACCCTTATACCCTTTTATAAATGCGTAACTATTATCTTTTTCAGCATACCTACTACATAATGTTTACTGGTCGAATAGATCCTATGCAATCTATTATCTCAATCTGGAAAATCATCTGCCAACCTAGTACATAATATTGATCTCGTCAAACAGCTCTTATACAACCTCATGCTTTGGTCCTTATTATAGGATAATATAAGATAGAGTTAAGCTACACACTGTTCCTCTGTAAATTTTCAGCCGACGGCTGCAACTATCAATAATCCGGCAATTATTATTATTATTATTATTATTATTATTATTACACACATAGATATAGATAGATAGGTATATATATATATATATATATATATATATATATATATATATATATATATATATATATATATATGTTAGTAAAGCCAGGTAATACATTTTCTTTAATACATACGAGGTTGAAAGAAGTGGCAATTTCTGCGTTGGAAATTTTATTATTCAAAGTTTCCAGGTCTCTGATGAGTTTTCGCTGGGTGGCAGGAAGTAGATGAATGAGATGAGCAAAATTCATGGTGGTACAGGGTTACATAAATGTATATGATGATACAGGATATACGACGCGTTTCACTGGACAACCAGCATTATCAAGTAAGGGTAGAATGATATAAAGGTAAGTTAACTGTGAGGTAGAGTCCCACAAGTGTAGAAAGTAGAGGTTGAAGTTGAAGGTAAAGTGGTGAGTATGAAGAGTTGGAGAGATGAAAGATGGTGGGCTAACCACCTTGCTTAATCCTGGGGTTCTTAGTGTAGAGTTGCAGCATTCTGGACTTCTTCAGATGGACGAGTTTCCTTGGTCTTGGTGGAGGGCTTTTCATCAGAGGCTGGTCGTACACGGGCTCGTCGTAGATATAAATATGATATAAAAGGTAAACAGGAAGGGTATATATAGAGGGTGGAGGATCAGAGGAGGCGAAAATCAGGGGGCAAAAGTCTCCTATTGGTGGAGGGGTATTCTAGGAGTGCAAAAAGGGGAACCGCTTCACGCAGGCGCACTGGATGCGGGATGATGTTGGTTGGGTGGCGGGGTCAAAGCTGATTGGCTGCGTGTCGAGGGGCGTGGCCTAAGTTGTGTGGTCCGTGTGGCGCCGGCAGAAGACGAAGCTGAAGGAGGTAGCGCGGGGGGCGGCGTCAAGAGCACCGGATGGTACACCAATACATTTGTGTAGTATTCTCCCTTAATGTGTATCCGTCCATTCATTAAGCCATTTAATGTGTCCTCTGATCCATTATGTTGCATTGCTGTTTACCGATTCAACTTATATATCAAACACAATTTCAGGGGATTCTCTTATTCATTTGTATTACCATTAGTGAAGCAGATAAGTGAAACAATCGTTCAAATGGTGATGCAAGCATGAAATTTGGTACAGGTATTCTTCAAAGCTCACTTTCAAAGCACATACCGCTGGCCACGTAAAAATTCAATATGGCGACCATTTTTCAAGATGGCCGACACATCTGACCATGTCCCTACTGTTATGGGTCAGTTAATTGAAAGAAAAAAAAACATGAATACTGTCCAATCCATTTTTTTTTTTGGCTCTAATGTGGTAAGTGAAGGTAATTTTGTCCAAAGCAGTTGCATATTATACTTTAACTAAGATGGCGTCCAAGATGGCCGCCATTAACCCGAGGAGGCCGGATTTTTTTTGGCGATTTTCGGTAGTGTTTATGGCTTAATAGCTAATCAAAGAATAAAGATAGAGAAATGAGTCATAAACCACGTGAGAGAGGTCACTTTCAGCTTTTGTCTCGTAAAAAAATTCAGCTCCATAGGCCCAGTAGTTACTGAGATATTGCTTGTTTTCGTGAGGTAACTTTTCCGTGATTTTCCGTGTTTACGCACCTTTGCCATAGTGAAATTTCCTTAAACCCATTGTGTTGACATCACGGTAGTTTCGGTGATATTGGAACTCGATGAAAATTACCGCAAAAGTACCGTGACGTCATACAAGTAAATAGAAGCCATCAGCAGGCTATTTAAAGGCTATTTAAAGCCATGCTATTTGAGTAGTGTATCGGCCTTCTGGGGTTAAAGACAAATTTTGTGATATCTTGGCTATTAGTAGAGCTAGACAAATTATTTTTCATCTAATCCTACATTTTTGAGGTCAGAGAATTAGAAAGACTTGTCACATTATTAACTCATCAGGGTCATAAGTAACTAGACAAAGTGAAGGAAGATTATATCGTAGGAAACGGCCTAATTCACACCATTTATACATATCCATTGAGTACAAATAACATTAGTAAAATTACCATAGAATCAAAGACTCACACCTCACATTTGCAAGTGCACAGAGCTGTACAGGAGAGACCCAGCCTGTAGCACTTGCACCTGCCACGACAGTCTGATTTACAGCCACATTTGGTCAGCTGTTCGCAACTCTTGGCTATGGGGGAGTTGGCTGTCCAGAAGACGTGCCATTCTTCACCAACCTTCTGCCATCCCCAGTCAGCAGGACTCTCTGCTTCTGGTTGACACTGGGTTGCTTGGGCCCAAACACAACCAGCCTGGAAGGCAGCTCGTCTAGTGTGCTGAAGCAGAGCTGCTCTTGTTGGTGGAATGGCCTCATAAGGCCTCTGTTTTCTGGCAAACATGTCAAGCCTGGCCTCATCCACAGTGGTAGCAGTGCTGGACCTGTCATACATCAGTATGACAAACCTCTCCAGTATCTCCAGGTCACCATCTTCCACTGTAAGAGGGTACTGGCTCAGCTTGGAGAAGATAGGGGAGGTCTCTGGACAAACATCCCATGTCTGCCAGGCAGTTTTCTTTCCCTTGTTACGGAAGGCTGAAACAGTGTCACACCCTGTGAAGGCATGAAAGAATAACATGCCTTTAGCCTTCTCCTGCCCCATACAGCGATACAGGCCATGCACACTGATCCAGCGCCGGCTTTGACCGTGACCAAATGCCACCCATAACTGCTCTAGCCCCAAACTCTGAAGGGCTGGAAAGGCACTCACTGCAATGACCACAACATCTGTATCATTTGCCTTGACCATGACGGCTTTGCTCCCATGTTCTGCAGCATATTTGGCATGCACAAACATGCGGCTGTCAGCTTCCTCATGAGAGCACTTGTCCAGTCCTTGAAGACCAGTTTCATGAGTGCTGAGGACTGCAGATCCCTTTGTGACAATTACCAAGTTTGGTGCAGACATTTGGGCAACCCTGTCTGCTAGGAACTGGAACAACTCCGTCTTGTTGTCATTATGCCTAAGGAAGTTACGCCAATTGGATGGAATGCTGTTCTTGTTTGTCACCTTGCGTCTTCTTCCCTGGCCACGTTGAGACCTGGTCTCGGCTTTGAGGCTGGATGGGTTGTACACATCAAAGGCAAGATGTGTTGTCTTGTACTTCGTAGCATAGCTGTGAATAAATGGCAGGAAGTCCAGAGTTGCATAGCCCTCAAAGGTCTTTCCTCTCTTTGGTGGCAAGACATGGACCAAAGCAGACCCATCTACAATCAGGACATCGGTCTCTGGTTCTTCGTCTGTTGATGTAACATGAGTCTCCAAGATAGAGGTCAGTTGAGACTTCTGGCAAGTGTACAGCCTTCCACCCTCACTCAGTGCAGCTGGGAATGCCTGATTCTCATGCTGGAAGAACTCCTGCAGATCACACTGTCTGCTCTGACAGGAGATGAACAGCTTTGAGAAGAGCTTGTGGTCCTCCTTCAGAAGCTTCTGCTTTGAGTGCTTAATAGGAGCAGATTCTTGCCTGAAGAAGTCAGTTTTGTTCCTCTTGATTGACTCATAAAAGGAAACTGGATTATTTGCTAAGGCTTCAGAAAAGTCCTGGAATTTAGTTTGGCCTCTCTCCCAGTGAATCTGCAGAAGTTCCACTGAGCTGGGGTGAGCTATGTCTTTGTTGTCAATAGAATACAGCTCTTGACTGTCATCCTGGAAAGGACTGCCCAACTCTTGCAAAGTCAGAGACAGCTTATTGACTCTTTTCAGGAAAGTCAGCTGTGCCTGCGGTGTTTGCTCGTGGTGAGCTGTGTGTCCACTTGACTCTTTAGCTTGAGCCTCTAGTTCATACAGGGACACCAAACGGCTTACCTCAGGACCAGCAACCATCCATCGCCTAAGTGCTGCTGGGTCTTCAGTGAGCCCAATGGCTCCACCATCAGCCTTGATGATGGCATTGGCCTGCTAATGGGCTTGGTCAAGGGCCATTGCGGAGAAGTCACAACTTGTCTTGTGGACAACAAAGTTTCCCTTCTTGAATTCTTGAGAGAGCTCAGGGTGTGTGCTCTCCAGAGTGAGCATGTCCTTCAGGTGGACTGGAAGCCACCTGGCATAATTTGTATTGTTATTGTCAAAGAAGAAGGGGATTAACTCACTCAATGCCTGGCAATAGAGAGCAAAGTTGGCTTCACGGAAAGACCTGATGAGCAAGAAGATGACAAGCTGCATTGACAGCACCATGTGCCAGAAGTGGAACTGTGGGCTTTGCTCTTTACGAATGGCACACCACTCCTCAAAGCTCAATGTCTCTTCTTTGTGATCTGGTAGCTCTGCACTGTGATCCACATATGCAGATTTCAGGAGCTTGTACAGGCTGCATGCTGTAACCTGATGCATTTGACATGTCCTGGTAACACTTGCAGCTGACAGGAAAGATTCTGCAGTGCCTGATGAAGCCACACCTGCTTCCACCAAGGCTCCTGTCATGAGCAAGTTATGTATAGCCCCCTTACCCTTGGCTCGGCTCTCCCGCGCTGGCACACCCTGTCAATTCAGGTGCAGCTATCTAACTCTATCTACTAACTACCAACTACTGTCTAGTAGCTAATTGATATGGGGCTGTTAGAAAGCATTTGGGACACTAAATTAAACTACACTACAACTTACAGTATAGTACAGTAAAATAAGCTGACACTGAACCCCATGCTGAGTTGCACAGCAGCGATGTTACCAGTGTGCCCTGGTTGTGTGTTGACATCACTCTATTATATTTGCAAGATCTCATCACTGCCTCAGTCCTTACTAACAAATGTGAAAATGGCTCCATTGGATTATCTGACCCAAAGAATGTATGTACACACCAAAAATCATGTATATATGTTCAGTAGTTGCTTAGATATGAACAGATGAAATTAATGGACGCCATCTTGGATGCCATTCTAAAATTCCAATTATAGACTATGACAATGATTAAAACAGTGCTTCTCATTAATCTGGTTAGCAAGAAACAGTTTTCTCTTAAAATGTTCACCAGGTAATAATTAAAAAAAACAAATATGCAATATATGGTCAGGCACGGCAGCCATCTTGAAAAATGACCGCCATCTTGGATTTTCGCGTGGCCAGCGGTATTTCTGAGAAGAATGGACCTTGAAGGGTACATGTACCAAATTTCATGCTTGCATCACCATTTGAACGATTCTCCTGAAATTTCAAGTTATCTGTTCCACTACATCCATTCTGTAAAATATATTCCTTTGTGAACAATACATATTCTCACTTTTCCTCTTAAAGCATCCCACAAACTGTTTTCGTTTTTCTGTGTTGTTCACTCTTTCTTTTGCTCTCTCTTTTTCACACAGACCTGAATACTCTAAAGATTGTTGCATGTTTGGTATCGGAGTCTCTCCCCCTCTCTCTTGTTTTCTCTCTCTCTTTCCGGCAGCTGTGATGTAAATGTATACGTGTTTTCTTGTATAGTGGTGTGATGGGTGGTGGTATGATGGTGATGGTGATGGTGTTTGTGGTGTTGTTGTTGGTGGTGGTGGGGTGATAGTGGTACTGGGGGAATGCTGAAGTTGGTGGTGGCTATGTAGTGTGGTAGTAGAACACATATAATACTGATGTTGTGGTTTGGTTGTGTAAGGATGGAGTTGGGTGGTAGAGATGGTTTGTGGTAGTGGTAGTGTATTTTGGTGTGGTGTGGTCCTGTATTAATAGTGTTGGATGGTAGGGATGGTTAATGGTAGTGGTATTATATATATATATATATATATATATATATATATATATATATATATATATATATATATACCGGTATATATATACCGGTATATATATTTATTTATTTATTTATTTATTAATTTATCTATTCTTTCTATAGTTGTTTTTACTTCATTTTTGTTCGGTACCAACGTTTCCGGATCAAAGGCCAGTTTCTCTTAAACTCTTAAGGTGAAGCGGCGTATACTCACCAAACTAATGGGGTGAAACGTTTTGATATCTTAACTAATGGATTGAAACAGGGAGGATTACAAAATATCCCCTCTCGGCTCAGTTATGGTTAAGCTGGTGTCATATGACCAGTGTTAAGCCCCAGTCACATGAGCAAGTTTGTCGATGAACTGTATCGGAGTGTGGAACCCGCTACAATATATTATATTAATTTTTGGGATTTATGTTATCCAATCTTGAAATATATATATGGCTATTATAGATGTTCAGCAAACGATTCGAAATACCTTTACAATATACGCCGTGACAGGGCGAGACGCCACCCAAGGGGATCCTCCCGGGAAAGCATCCAGGTGAAAACAAATAGATAACAGGCTTTATATCAGTATATCTTTGAGTCCGATACTATGACTCCGATACTGTGACTCCGATACTGTGATACATCGGCCCGTAAAGTGTTCGGGTCGACGCCGGCTTTAGTGGTGAATTGTGCCGGATACAATGCGTTACGAGTTACCGATATATTGTAGGTATGTTTCGTTATTTATTTTTATATATGATATGAGTATTTATAATGATGAAATATAAGATTCAAAGTAAGTTTATAGAAGAGGTGAGTATTGTCATGTAATAAAATAATAATATGAATTCACATTTCTTTACTCTGATACTGTGACCCCGATACATTTAGCTGGTTATACTGCTCGTGTGCCATTAGCTTCAGAGAGGTTATAACACAATGTGTGTGTTATGGGTCACTGTGTGTATACTGTAGTGTAGTTTTAAACCAGAGATGCTAGGCAGTATTTTAGAGATCTGTAATATTGAAATTATGTGATGGCGTTTTAGGCCGGTAGCATTATCTTCGGAATGTTAAGCCTATGAGAGAGAGAGAGAAAGAGCTTGTCTATATCTTTTTGTTAACCCACTGAGCCCCAGCGACGCAGCGTTTGCGTCCACAATGTATGTAACGCTAAACCCCAGCGACGCAAACCATGCGTCCACCACTAAAAAATATATTATTCGGCTCGTATGGTAGGAAATGGCTTGAGAATTGGAGGGGAGGTACCGTAGAGTGTTGGCGAATAGGGACGGTATGTGTGTACCGGCCAGCCAGACCGCGCGGATGGTGGTGGTGAGATTAGTGGCGCCACTTTACCCACTTATTTCACCGCGACTTTGGACCTTATTTACTCCTGTTGTATGGGAGCTAGAGGCTTGAGATTTGTGTGAGACACTCCTTAGGATGTACGCATTACAATGCCATACTCATTTGTCACCCTAGTGCTGCCGGGTGGGTGGTCATGCGGAGGAGGTGATGAAAAACACTGTACCCACTTATATCCAAACGACTTTCGACCTCATTTACTCTTGTCCTATGGTAGCTATAGGCTTGAAATTTGTGTGAGACACACCTGAGGATGTACGCCTTACTGGACCATGCTCAGCTATCCCCCAAGTCCTGCCGGGCAGGTGGTCATGCGGGGGAGGTGATGAAAGACACTGTACCCACTTATCTCCCAACGACTTTCGACCTCATTTACTCTTGTCCTATGGTAGCTATTGGCTTGATATTTGTATGGGATATTCCTTAGGATGTAGGCAATGTATGGCAACCCACAAATCTCGGTTTGTTGGGACAAGGGACGTGCGTGACAAAGGAAAGTCAGTTTACCCATACATCTCGCGAGTGCAACACCATGTCGGATTTACCACGCCGTTATCCATGCAGGGGAATATCCCTGGCCAATGCCTTGGCCATACTTGAGGAGAGTGATGTGCCTGATAGTGACACTGGATCATCAAATGACGATTCAGAGGACAAATATAGTCCCACTGTGGCCCAGTGTTGCCAGATTCTAAATGCAGAATTATCGTATTGTGACCACAAAATTATGGAATTTGCAAAAAAATTATCGTACACACTAATATATATATAAAGGGAATAAAGTTGAGCATTTATACAATTAATTTGTAATGCCAAAAATAGATTCAGCATAAATATGAGATAACAATGTAATAATGGTTTACAGGTCTACTATTATTACTTCCTAAGAAACAATTACAAAATGTTATCTAGTAGGCCTTGTTACGCTGGCCAGCTTGCCAGAATGTGCTTGGACTATAATAATCGTAGAACGATGTTCTTTCTTTCCTAGTATTCATGTTGTCACAGACAGATCAGTGGTGGTCTTTATTCAAGGCTGTGACACTTGGAACTATTTTATATTAGTGATAGAGTATAAGATGTGTAGTGTGAAGTTAAGGAGAGAGAGAGCGAAGGAGGCAGCGAGGTGGTAATATGTGCGTGTGTATGTACGTGTGCCTCCCTCGCTCGGGCAGAGGTTCCCACGCTCTTGATTGGTCGGCTGACCTGGCGCGTCCTATGACGCTTGCTCTTCATGACGTAGTGGTCTGTGATTGGGTGCCACAGTCCTAGTGTTGGTGCTGGGGGGCTCCTGCCCGCATGTCTTCTTCAGAGCTTGGCATGGCGTGCTTGGTCCTAGACGTCCTTTGCAATCTGTCCCCAATCTAACCCCCTGTACTACTGTTTCTCTCTCTGAACTTCTTCTTTTCCATTATTTCTCATCTTTATTCAATTACTTATCCCTTCTGGTTCTCCATACGACTTCCATAGTCGGCCAGTTGTATTACCAGCACCAGTTCTCACATATATGTTTTGCACTAGCTTTAGGGATTATTAGTCATAGTCACATGAGTCATATTATCATTGGGTCCTTCTAATTATTGAGTTGTTCTTTCCTACTATTTAATGCTAGACAGTGGAGGGTATCCTGGGTCATTGTCTGAGTTATGTATGTGGCAAGTCAGAGCCTGTACGACTTCGACGGAGCTTAGGTTAGCCTGTAACCCTTGTGCATATTTTTCCTTTGCGAGTGTAGCAGCATACAAGAGAAGGGCTTTTGCCTACTCTTACTCGTATGTTTGCTACCTCATTTTGTTGACCTTTGTGGAGCGCCAGGGCAAGACCAGATACTTGAGATCTGGACTTACCAAGAGAGCCTCCTAGTCACTTAACGTAACATAAGGAAAATCTGTTCAAGGGGAGACAGTAGGCTACGAGCATGCTTGCGCTCTGCCTAGCCTCCTGGTACCTTTTATACCGCTGCTAGACTTTGTTAGTTAGAAAGACAGCATTGTGTTTATTAACTTTAACTGTGTATGCTTTAGGAATTATTCACGTATTATTTTAGCCTAGGTTGATGCTTGGTGCACAACCCAGTATGGCTGTTACTTTGGCTAAGGAAGTACTGTTTTGAGTGACTATTTTTAGTGCTGTCACAGAGTTGTTGCACTCCCTTGTTATATATATGTATCCTACTTATTGGTGTATTTAAGATACACGCTTTGGTGTCCTGCCCCTGCATTATTTTTGTTCTATATTAACGAGCATCTTAGAGCATCAGACGTTTCCAGAAGATTCCATATCTGTTTGCTGTAGGACTAGACTCTCAGTGTTTTCATAGAGCATTGAAGAGTTTAGTGTTGAGTACAGACTCACACTAAAGTTAACGTAAGCATATACTCCTTTATTAAATCTTGTTATAGTTTATTCAAGCATTGTTATTACTTAAGAGCATTTTATTAACGTAAAGTACTCCTGTTGTGAGTAGGCTTTGCCGTCACCGGAAAGCCTTTGTAGAAGTGCACTAAAACCCAGTTAATTGATACCCCGTTATCCAGTAGATTAACTCTGGAGGGATTAACTGTTTTGTTCACCGGCGTAATAGTTCGAGGGTTTGGAATTAGCATACCGTTGTTGCAGATATAGCCTATCATCTAGTCCATTATTAAGTGCCCTTGTTGATTTCGTAGTGCCGGGTCATAACAAATGGCGACCTTAGACCAGAATATAGTGAACTGAATATTGCATTTTTTTTGGGGGAGAAATCTTATTGCCATTTGGGGTTGAATTTATTTCTCGCAGTGTTGGCAGTGGACATTGTTTTGAGGATATATAGAACTTGTTGGAGTTTATTGGTGACCTAGTATTGCACTCAAGAACATCTTCGAATATTTGTTTGTGAATAAAGCTACGCGAGAGTTTGGCTACTTTTGTCTTGACTTGAGAATTTTAGTTGTTGACTCCATCATGTCACTGGACGGGTCTGAGCATAGTGAGGGCACAGTCCGAGAGACAGGCGAGGAGGTGGAGAAGGTGGAGTTGTTTAACGGCGTTCGGGTGGTGAACAATGAGGAGGATGTTCGGATTTTTTTGGAGGAGCCTGTGTCGGCGGACCGGGTGTCGAGGCTGGACCGGTACGGACTGCAGTGTGTAGCCACGGTCTTAGGGTTTCCCGGTACTAGCGGTTTGTCGAGAGGTGAGCTGGTTACCTGTGAGCTCGGTGGGGTGCATGGGGCTTCGGGTGGAGCGGGACCTGGGGCACCTTCGACCCAGCCCCCATTCCACTCGACTCCTATCATGGCGCCCCCTTGGGCTCCGGAGCCGGGTATGTTCCCGCAGGCCGATGCCCGCTGGCGGTTGGGTATGCCTCTAGGTGATTCACGGGGTGGGTCCCCAATAGTAGCACCCCCTCCTCAGGGTTTGTCTTCCGAGATGTTGCTTCAGCTCGAGCTCGCCAAACTTAAGCAGCAGGAGCGACAGGCTGAGCTTGAGCTCGAGCAGCGGAAGTATGAGGCTGAGCTCGAGCAGCGAAAGCATGAGGCTGAGCTCGAGCAGCGAATGCATGAGGCTGAGCTCGAGCAGCGAAAGCATGAGGCTGAGCTCAGGCAGCAGCAGCAGCAGCGAGAGGCTGAGCTTAAGTTTGAGTCTGAAAGGTATTGTGCCGATGTTGATCTAGAGAAAACTCGTGTAGAGGTGACAAGGAACGGGGTCGTCCAGGGGGTCGAGCCCATGACCAGTCCCTGTCGCATCTACTAAAGTTGGTCCCAGTGTTTGATGAGTTAGGAGTTACCGAATATTTTCTCCGGTTCGAGAAAAAGTGCCAGGAGCACCAATGGCCCAAGGAGAAGTGCGCAGCCCTAGTTTCGTCACGTTTGACGGGGAAAGCACTCAAGGCGTATGATGCTTTTCCCCTAGATTCCTGCGTGAATTATGAGGCGTTGAAAGAGGCTGTCCTGAGGGCGTATGAGTTGCAGCCAGAGACCTATAGGCTGAAGTTTAGGGCTGTTCCTAAAAGAAAGGAGAGTACTTTCCAGGAACACGCTAGAGAGCTGTCAGATGCATTTGAAAATTGGCTGAGGTCGGAGAAGGCAACTACTTTTGATGCAGTGAAGCAACTAGTGTTGTTAGAGCAATTTTTTTAGATGTACTGGCAGTGACTTGACTCTTAACCTGAAAGAAAAGCAACCAAAAACTCTGCAGGAGGCGGCTGAGCTGGCAGACCTCAGGTTGTCATTGATTCGTGGGTGCTGGTCTGCACAGAGAGCTGAGGCAGGTAACAAAGGGCGTACCACCCCACCCCCCCGAATTAATGACACAAATAATTTCCATTTAAGAGTACTGTTGCCAATTATGATCCCAAGTCGAAACCCTTCCCGTTAAAGAAAGGCCAGGGCCCTTACCCACCTCAGGGGAAGTCCAAGAGTGAAGTGGAATGTTTCAAGTGTCATAAGAATGGGCATATTGCGCGCTCATGTCCGAGCGCACCGCCTACAGCAGTGGTGTCACTATTGAGCAACATTGGCGTGTCTTTGAGGTCTTCCGCGTTTGCCCGGGGTAAACAGTCGGTTGCGAAGTCATCGCCGGTGCAGAAGCAGCAGGAGGGCTCATCACCCGTCCGAGGTGTTTTTTGTGGTCATAGGGGGCATGGCACTGTGAGGTGGGCTGGTGTGGAGCATAGGCTTGAGTTGTTGCGTGATACGGGCGCTTCCCAGACACTTGTCAAGAATTTCACTGGCAAGCCTATTAACGCAGCTCGGGTTGTGGTGGTTCAAGGCATCAATGCTACGCGGTCTTACCCGCTGGTCAGAGTAGAGCTTGAGGTGGACGATGTGATACGAGAGTTGGATGTGGGGGTTGTGGAGAAGTTGCCAGTTGAGGGGGTTGACCTCCTTCTCGGTAACGACTTTGCGGTGCTCACTTCCGAGGTTCAACCCTTAGTCGTTGCCGAGAGGGCGGCCGACACGAGTAGGGAGGGGCAAGAGTGGCTCGAGAGGTGCCAGGTGACGCAGATGGCGTGTCCTGTCACCAGGTCCCAGTCCGCTCAGGTGTCACAGCCTAATACCCAAGTCCTAGACCAGCGGAGGAAGGGTCGGAAGGAGAAAGTCAAGGCTGGTCGGGTTGAGAGTTTGGATCCAGCGATACTCCTTGGTGACTCGGTACTTGCACCCATTATGAGGTCCGGAGTGGCCCCAGAACCTGTCCCCCCTAGTGACATGGTAGGGCGTGAGAGCACTCCGCAACAGAGACGTTCCCAGGCCAAGCAGGCAAGGCTTGAGCAGCCCAGTATCGGGGGTGGCCACAAGTTGCTTCAGGAGCATTTAGATAGGTTGGCACCCTCGGATATATGTCGGTTGCAAGTAGAAGATCCTGGACTTGAGAGTTGTGGGAACGGGGCTATAGAACTCGACGAGGACGGGGATGCAAAGCCGGGAGATTTTTTTCATGTTGGGGGAATCTTGTACCGCCGTTTTTTGGATCCCAGACGTAGTTGGGATGGTGGGGCAAGAGTGGTTGATCAGTTGGTGGTCCCTGAGAAGTGTCGTGATAGCCTGTTGCGGTTGGCGCACGATGTTCCGTTGGCAGGTCACTTAGGTGTGAGTAAAACGTTGGCCTCGTTATCTAGGTTGTTCTGGTGGCCAGGTATTAAAGCCCAAGTTTCGGCCTGGGTAGCGATGTGTGGAACCTGCCAGAGGGTAGGAAAGCCGAACCAGAGCATACCCAAGGCTCCGTTGCACCCAGTGCCTGCTATTGGTCCTCCCTTCAGCAAGATTATCATCGACATGGTAGGCCCTCTGCCACCCACTAGTGCAGGTAACAGGTTTTTGCTAACCCTCATGGATGTCTCCACTCGCTACCCTGATGCATACCCTATGAGAAATGGCAAGTCTAAAACTGTTGTGCAAAACTTGCTGTTGTATTGCTCGAGATACGGGTACCCGCAAGAAATTCAGTCGGACCAAGGGTCAAATTTCACGTCCACTCTCTTTAAACAGACCATGCAGCAGCATGGAATCAATACGGTTGTCTCTTCAGCTTATCACCCAGAGAGTCAAGGGGTGTTGGAAAGATGGCACTCTACTTTGAAAGACATGTTGCGGTGCTACTGTACGGAGAATGGCAAGGATTGGGACCTGGGGCTACCGTACGTTTTGTTTGCGGCACGAGAGGTACCTGGGGAGAGCCTTGGGTTTAGTCCCAACGAGTTAGTTTTCGGGCATCAGGTTAGAGGTCCTTTGAGCATGGTAAGAGAGATCTGGGAAGGGACTGTGCCGCCATGTTCTCTAATTAAGTATGTCCTCGAGAGTAGGGACAGGATGCTGAAAAGCCTGGAGTTGGCAGGGAGAAATTTGGTGCGTAATCAGGCCTTGATGAAGGATCGGTATGACAAAAAGGCAAAGCTCCGGGAGTTTGTGGTAGGACAGGAGGTTTTGGTCTTATTTCCCTTAGTTGGCCATCCCCTGTCTGCCAAGTTTGTCGGTCCTTACAAGGTCGTGGAGAAGTTATCGGACCTGGATTACCTTGTGGCTACTCCGGATAGGCGAAAGAAAAATCAGCTCTGTCATGTGAACCTGTTAAAAGAGTTCGTGAGGCGCCCACCTGAGCAGCCTACTGCCCCTGTGTTGGTCTGCAGCGGCCAAGGTGGAGAAGGAGAGGGGGGCAGTGAGGCCCAGGTGGAGTAAAGTTGGGATTGTCATGTCTTGGCGGATCAGCGGGCAGAGAACACGAACCAGGTGGCTGTGGAAGCGCTTGAGCACCTGCCTGAGCAACAGCGTGCAGCGATCCAGCACCTGTTCTGTTTATACCCCACTATTTTTGCCGAGCACCCAGGCCTCACAACTCATGCAGTGCACGATGTAGACGTTGGAGACCACCCCCCTATTAAATCAGTGCCCTATCGTGTACCTCCCATTAAACTTCCGGCTCTCCGAGCGGAATTAGGCTACATGTTGGAGAAGGGGCTGATAGAAAAAGGGGCGGTTAGGTGGACATCTCCCGTCAATCTGCAGCCCAAACCAGACGGGAAGGTCAGGTTTTGCATTGACTTCAGGCGGTTGAACGGCTTAACCCCCACCAATGCTTACCCTCTTCCCCGCGTAGATGACAGTGTTGACAAGATCGGGTGTGCACGTTACCTCACCAAAGTGGATCTTGTCAAAGGTTACTGGCAGGTGCCGTTGTCTGAGCGGGTGAAGCAGGTGTGCGGTTTTGTGGTGGATGGGAACACTTACCGTTGCAACATTATGCCGTACCAGATACTTGAGATCTGGACTTACCAAGAGAGCCTCCTAGTCACTTAACGTAACATAAGGAAAATCTGTTCAAGGGGAGACAGTAGGCTACGAGCATGCTTGCGCTCTGCCTAGCCTCCTGGTACATTTTATACCGCTGCTAGACTTTGCATTGTGTTTATTAACTTTAACTGTGTATGCTTTAGGAATTATTCACATATTATTTTAGCCTAGGTTGATGCTTGGTGCACAACCCAGTATGGCTGTTACTTTGGCTAAGGAAGTACTGTTTTGAGTGACTATTATTAGTGCTGTCACAGAGTTGTTGCACTCCCTTGTTATATATATGTATCCCACTTATTGGTGTATTTAAGATACACGCTTTGGTGTCCTGCCCCTGCATTATTTCTGTTCTATATTAACGAGCATCTTAGAGCATCAGACGTTTTCAGAAGATTCCATATCTGTTTGCTGTAGGACTAGACTTTCAGTGTTTTCATAGAGCATTGAAGAGTTTAGTGTTGAGTACCGACTCACACTAAAGTTAACGTAAGCATATACTCCTTTATTAAATCTTGTTATAGTTTATTCAAGCATTGTTATTACTTAAGAGCATTTTATTAACGTAAAGTACTCCTGTTGTGAGTAGGCTTTGCCGTCACCGGAAAGCCTTTGTAGAAGTGCACTAAAACCCAGTTAATTGATACCCCGTTATCCAGTAGATTAACTCTGGAGGGTTTAAGTGTTTTGTTCACCGGCGTAATAGTTCGAGGGTTTGGAATTAGCGTACCGTTGTTGCAGATATAGCCTATCATCTAGTCCATTATTAAGTGCCCTTGTTTATTTCGTAGTGCCGGTCGTAACAGACTATTGTTCGAAATCATTATGAACTATTCTTCCTAACCTCGGTTGTCTCAGATGTCTTATATGGTTCCAATTTTGATTAATTTTGTACTCCCTTTATTCATGTATTTAATATATGTATGAAACCAATGTAATAATCTAAGAGAATTATTTGGATGTTCAATTATTCCCTGAGCTCTCTCCCAATTTATGTTGCATCTTGGTTTAATTCATTTAATAATATAGTATTTTGTTGAAATCGTAAAATTATCGTACAAAACGTACGATAATGAGAAACACTATCGTACATCGTACCAAGGGTAAAATTCTCGTACATGTACGATAATTATCGTACATATGGAAACACTGCTGTGGCCGAGTATGATGAAATGCATGAGGAGGAACTCTATCTCCCCATCGCTGAACAGTACGCCAGGTTACAACAAAGGGAGGAGAGTAGCTATCGTTCCCCTGCTCCTCCCCGTGACATAGTGGACTCCCCAGCAAGTGGGGAAGAGGAAGTTGAGGAAGAGGAAGATGACCATGACCCCATGGCCTTCCTCAACATTCCACGTTCTCATCGTAGGGCAGAGAAGAGAAGAGGTGAGGATTTGGAGGGGGAGGAGGAAGAGGAGGAGGGTGAGGTGCGCCAAGATCCGACACCACACGTGCCTCGCCGTGGTGCTCCCCCACCGCGTTTGCCTTCCCCACCACCTCTCATTCCCTCGCCACTCAAAGCGCCAACCCCTCACACTTTCTATGGGTTGCGCAGGGGTGCAGCCATATTAGCAGCGAAGCCATTGACTTCTTCTTCAGAAGCAACAGATGAGGATATGCCTGCCCTAGAATCATCTCCACCACGCAACCCATGCCGCCACCCACGCCCTGCCGAATGCCGCCTGTTTCCCTCATCACCTCGGATTGACTCGCCCCCACCATCACCTCCCGGGCCACTACCATACTCACCTGTACCTTCTCCTCAGCCTGGGACCTCCCACAGACACGACACTCAGACACCATCACCGCCTGCGTCGCCACAACGCCGGAGGCTGGGAAGGAGCAGTCAAAATACTCTGCAAGGCTGTGATGGTCCTCCCTAGATGTCCCAGAGTTTTACACATTCTTGGCCATTGTAATGCTGATGGGGGTCACAAGGAAATCCTCCATAAAAAAGTACTGGTCCTGGGATCCCCTCGTCCGAACCCCTATTTTTGGCAAAATAATGAGCAGAAATAGGTTCACGGCCATAATGGGGAACCTCCATTTCATCGACAGCCTGGCAGCCCACACCAGAAATCAAAGTCAACCAAGAGCTATGAAGGACCCCATGGAGAGGATAAGACCCATCTTCGAGTACCTGAAGCTGAAGCTTGCTGCCGCCTTCAAACCCCATCAGAAGCTCATTATTGATGAGAGTTTCCTGCTGTGGAGGGGAAATATTGGCATCCGGCAGTACATGCCCAGCAAACGACATCGATATGGCCTGAATACCTTCGTGATGTGTGACTGTCGAACCGGTTACATCCAGGAGCTAATTCTGTATATGGGCAAGAAAACAGAATTGGTGGAAAAGAGGACATACGGAATTTCTGGGGCCGTCGTCATCACCATGCTGCAGGGCTACCTGAACAGGGGCCACATACTGTACCTGGACAACTGGTACACCAGCCCCTCCCTTGCCAAGTTCCTGCATAGCCGCACTACAGGAGGAATCGGATCTTCATGCCCGAACTACCACCCAGGCGGGAAAAGGGCTCCATCATCCACAAGCAAGCTAACAATGTCCTTATGTTGTCCTGGATGGATAACCGGGATGTGAACGTCCTCACAACAGTCCACCTTCCCATCTTCCAAGACAGCAGACGTCGTGACAGAGCAACTGGCGAAGTTATCAAGTGCCGAACACAATATGTAAGTGAGATTGACACTCAAATATACGTAAAACAGTGACGGACACCAATAAGTGTAAATATATACTATTTCTAAGTCATACTTACGTAAAACAATGTGTGAAACTCATATTGTATAACTATAAAACATATGATAAAGTAATAAACTGAATAAAGAGGGGAAGAGACATGAAAACTGAATAAAGCAGGGGAGTAAGAGAGAGAGACGCAAGAAAAGGGAAAGTGTTGGTGGCGCGTGTCAGTCAGCTGGGTGTGTGACAGTTTGTGCGTTCTGTTATTGTCCGAGACCATGATGGCCGCCAGTATCCATGGCAACGAGGATGCACCACGCTCTTGCCACTCGTGTGCACTTACAAGACTTATATCTAAGCACTTTTCATACTGTAACTTCACTTACAATGACATTATGTGATACATGTTGCTAATATATGAACTATGAAGGCACACATGATGCTCGGGTGGTGTAAATAACCGTCACTCGTAAACTGGCCGCATCGAACATCTGCCATGCTGCCGCGCTCAACTGTGGCTGGCCGGGCGGGAAGTTTGAAGGCCGCCCGGCACCAGCTGATGTATGATGTACGTAGCACCCGTCTTGCAACAAAATTCCATCCTTACTCTGTGCAACTCTCCAATCCAAGAGTGAACCGATACTCTCAAACCTTCTTCTATTCAAAAGATGAGCTCTGGAACTCTTTCCCTGAATCCATCTTCCCCTTATCCTATGACTTAAATTGCTTCAAACTGCGTGTGTCCATGCATTTAGGCTCGAACGTTCCTTGATTTTGGCCCTGTCACTCTTTCAACTGGGAGAGGCACTCGTTGCAGGCCGTTCTGCCTTTTGTCTCCTTCATCAACATAGAAATATATATATATATATATGTTTCTAATCTCTCAGTGGGGTTCGAACCGCGACCGTCAGACGATAGCCGACGCTTTAATCAACTACACCAAGGCAGTCTAAAAGACACTCAACCCTCTATCCTATTTATGTTAGGGAGAAGGGGAACCCACTAGGCGAATATATTTCAATTCATACCTAGTCGTAGGATCCATATTCCAGAATACCATACAAGGATTTCTGAGTGTCCCGACGCAACTCGGGCCGAAATTGATTTCATTTAATTCTAACCCACCAAGCATGAGAGTTACAAATATTGAGTATATATCACAAATATACGTGAGCCACTAAATGTTTCTAATCTCTCAGTGGGGTTCGAACCGCCGACCGTCAGGATGATAGCCGACGCGGCGGTTCGAACCCCACTGAGAGATTAGAAACATTTAGTGGCTCACGTGTATTTGTAATATATACTCAATATATATATATATATATATATATATATATATATATATATATATATATATACCGGTATATATATATATAACATTATATATATATATATATATATATATATATATATATATATATATATATATATATATATATATATAAAGAATATATAAAGAGAGAGAGACAGAGACAGAGAGAGAGAGAGTGGGGGAGGTGTGTGTGGGTGTGAGTGTGTTTATTTGGTTATGTGATTAACCAAGAGTAAGGTGGTATAATATGGGATAATATGGTTCGTTTTCATTGTTTGCTATTTGGTAGCATGGTAAGGAAACTATATGTAAGACTGTGTGTATGTGTGTATTTTTTTTTGTTTAGTTATCTGTGTATAAATTAACGATCAGATGGTAATGTGAATGTGTGTGTGGTAGTATGATAGTAACTTGTTACGTTGAACAGTGGAATGGGCGTATATATTTCCTCAAATATATATATATTTTGTTTGTATAATTTGTTTAGTTTTCTCCCTAGATCTTGTTACGACCGGTACTACGAAATAAACAAGGGCACTTAATAATGGACTAGATGATAGGCTATATCTGCAACAACGGTACGCTAATTCCAAACCCTCGAACTATTACGCCGGTGAACAAAACACTTAAACCCTCCAGAGTTAATCTACTGGATAACGGGGTATCAATTAACTGGGTTTTAGTGCACTTCTACAAAGGCTTTCCGGTGACGGCAAAGCCTACTCACAACAGGAGTACTTTACGTTAATAAAATGCTCTTAAGTAATAACAATGCTTGAATAAACTATAACAAGATTTAATAAAGGAGTATATGCTTACGTTAACTTTAGTGTGAGTCTGTACTCAACACTAAACTCTTCAATGCTCTATGAAAACACTGAAAGTCTAGTCCTACAGCAAACAGATATGGAATCTTCTGAAAACGTCTGATGCTCCAAGATGCTCGTTAATATAGAACAGAAATAATGCAGGGGCAGGACACCAAAGCGTGTATCTTAAATACACCAATAAGTAGGATACATATATATAACAAGGGAGTGCGGGCGGGTGCCCAACCCCGAAAGGGGTTGAAATAGGGGAGCTATCCCCCCGCCAAAGGCGGCTTTCTAGGGCCTTTCCTAGCTGATGCTGAGAGGATTGGGTTCTAGTCATATGGTGATGGGCTGGTCTATCAGAGTGAGAACTGAGCGATCTCTGCCATACCCATAGCTTACTCCGACTGTTCCTTTTACTTATGTCTTTCCTAGATCTCAAGTGACGGCGTCTTTTCCGTGGATTGACCTCCCAATCAAGCAAGATTGGAAGCCAAAGCGTCACATTTTTCCTTTGCCCCTCAACTTTCTCTTCATAATTGCTGAGGGGCACAGGGCCCTGGGTGGGGCTTTGGTTTCCCAGGCGTTTCCGCACCCTCATCCGCTCCCCGCCATGGAGTGGCTTCGGTCACCCAGGCTTTATTGTGGTAGGCAGGGAGGGTTCTGTGGGGGCGCTCGGTTATGGCCTTGGCCTTGCTCGGGGCCTTGGCCTTGCTCGGGGCCTTGGGGCTGTTCGGCCAGGCAGCTTGGGGAACAACAACAACAACAACAACAACAACAAGGGAGTGCAACAACTCTGTGACAGCACTAATAATAGCCACTCAAAACAGTACTTCCTTAGCCAAAGTAACAGCCATACTGGGTTGTGCACCAAGCATCAACCTAGGCTAAAATAATACGTGAATATTTCCTAAAGCATACACAGTTAAAGTTAATAAACACAATGCTGTCTTTCTAACTAATAAAGTCTAGCAGCGGTATAAAAGGTACCAGGAGGCTAGGCAGAGCGCAAGCATGCTCGTAGCCTACTGTCTCCCCTTGAACAGATTTCCCTTATGTTACGTTAAGTGACTAGGAGGCTCCCTTTGGTAAGTCCAGATCTCAAGTATCTGGTCTTGCCCTGGCACTCCACAAAGGTCAACATAATGAGGTAGCAAACATACGAGCAAGAGTAGGCAAAAGCCCTTCGCTTGTATGCTGCTACACTCGCAAAGGAAAAATATGCACAAGGGTTACAGGCTAACCTAAGCTCCGTCGAAGTTGTACAGGCTCTGACTTGCCACACACATAACTCAGACAACAACCAAGGATACCCTCCACTGTCTAGTATTAAATAGTAACAAAGAACAACTCAATAATTAGAAGCACCCAATGATAATATGACTCATGTGACTATGACTAATAATCCCTAAAGCTAGTGCAAAACATATATGTGAGAACTGGTGCTGGTTATACGACTGGCCGACTATGGAAGTCGTATGCATAACCAGAAGGGATAAGTAATTGAATAAAGATGAGAAGTATTGGAAAAGAAGAAGTTCAGAGAGAGAAACAGTAGTACAGGGAGTTAGATTGGGGACAGATTGCAAGGGACATCTAGGACCAAGCACACCATGCCAAGCTCTGAAGAAGACACGCGGGCAGGAGCCCCCCAGCTCCAACACTAGGACGGCGGCACCCAATCACAGACCACTACGTTATGAAATGCAAGCGTCCTAGGACGCGCCAGGCCCTCCAGCCAATCAAGAGCGCGGGAAACCTCCGCCCGAGTGAGGGAGGCACACGTACATACACACGCACATAATTCAACCTCGCTCTCTCTCTCCTTAACTTCACACTGCATATCTTATACACTATCACTGATATAAAATACTTCCATGTGTCACAGACAAGAATAAAGACCACCACTGATCTGGCTGTGACTACATGAATACTAAGAAAGAAAGAACATCGTTCTACAATTATTATACCCCATTTCACTGCCCTGGCGAGCGCTAGCGAGTATGAGCACATTCTGGCAAGCTGGCCAGCGTAACACCCCGCCCAAGATGTGGGACGTTTTAACCTCAGGTAAATGCCACATCTGACCAGACAGAATGCTCATAAACCCCGCCTCACCCAGCTACTCCCCCAAGTTGTGAAAACAAGGCACTATCACAACATAAAACACTTCATTATATAAAACAAAATCTACACAACACTTCCCCAAAAGAATAGTATCACTTAACAATATTACGCTCAACGAGCAAGCTTCAACAAGCCTAGCCTACTAAGACAACACTCAGAATGTCTTAGATTCTTGCTGTAACATACTGCACTTATACTATCAAAAGAAAGAGTTTTTATGTGAGTTTTTTTTAGTATTAGTTTTTAATAGTGTTTTTGGCGGTTTTGCACTACAGGGGCAAGCCTTATTTTTCTCCACTCAACCAGACACACCTGTGGTGATCTACCCTGGGTCGTCCACCCTGGACAAACAGTCAGCTATCACATTGTCACAACCGGCAATATGGCGAATGTCCAGGTTATATTCCTGCAGCATTAAGGACCACCTGGTTAGCCTCATATTCCGGTTGAGGAACTGATTCAAAAACTTCAAAGGGTGGTGGTCAGTGTAAATCACCACGACTGGGCCAAAAGCGGGAACATACACCTCAAAGTGCCTGAGCGCCAGCACAATGGCCAGAAGCTCCTTCTCTACCACCGAATAGTTCTTTTGTGTTGAGTTGAACTTCTTGGAAAATAAACTTACTGGGTGTTCCACACCTTCTGGGTCCGTTTGCAAAAAGACGGCACCAGCCCCTACACCGCTAGCATCTGTCGCTAGCTGAAAAGGTCTTGAAAAGTCTGGGGCCCTGAGTATGGGGTGAGTGCACAAAAGATGCTTCACGAGTGAGAATGCTTTCTCACACTCAGGTGCCCACCCAAACTTTTTCGTCTTTGCAATTAAATCAGTCAGAGGAGCCAACACCGAGGAGTATCCGCGGATGAATCTGCGGTAATACCCAATCATGCCTAAGAACCTCATGATTTGTCTTTTGGTGGTCGGCCTGGGGAACTGGTTAATAGCCTGTATTTTGGTTTGGGGGGGGCACACCTGGCCCAACCCTACCACAAACCCCAAATACTGCACGGTTGCCCGAACAAAGTCACACTTGCCCAGATTGACCACCAAATAAGCCTCACTCAGCTTCCTGAACAATGCCCCGATGTGCTCGCAATGGCTTTCAAAGTCAATATCGTAGATTATCACATCATCTAGATGAACGGGGCAGTTAGGCATCTCTGCCACTAACTCGTTCATCAGGCATTGGAAAGTTGCAGGTGCATTCTTCAGCCCATACGGCATAACGTTGCAACGGTAAGTGTTCCCATCCACCACAAAACCGCACACCTGCTACGCCCGCTCAGACAACGGCACCTGCCAGTAACCTTTGACAAGATCCACCTTGGTGAGGTAACGTGCACACCCGATCTTGTCAACACTGTCATCTACGCAGGGAAGAGGGTAAGCATTGGTGGGGGTTAAGCCGTTCAACCACCTGAAGTCAATACAAAACCTGACCTTCCCGTCTGGTTTGGGCTGCAGATTGACGGGAGATGTCCACCTAGCCGCCCTTTTTCTATCAGCCCCTTCTCCAACATGTAACCTAATTCTGCTCGGAGAGCCGGAAGTTTAATGGGAGGTACACGATAGGGCACTGATTTAAAAGGGGGGTGGTCTACATCGTGCACCGCATGAGTTGTGAGGCCTGGGTGCTCGGCAAAAACAGTGGGGTATAAACAGAACAGGTGCTGGATCGCTGCACGCTGTTGCTCAGGCAGGTGCTCAAGCGCTTCCACAGCCACCTGGTTCGTGTTCCCCGCCCACTGATCCGCCGAGACATGACAATTCCAACTTTCCTCCACCTGGGCCTCACTGCCCCCCTCTCCTTCTCCACCTTGGCCGCTGCAGACCAACACAGGGGCAGTAGGCTGCTCAGGTGGGCGCCTCACGAACTCTTTTAACAGGTTCACATGACAGAGCTGATTTTTCTTTCGCCTATCCGGAGTAGCCAC
This sequence comes from Paralithodes platypus, assembly GCA_032716605.1. Lineage (NCBI taxonomy): Eukaryota > Metazoa > Arthropoda > Malacostraca > Decapoda > Lithodidae > Paralithodes > Paralithodes platypus. The sequence goes on along the minus strand of CM064510.1, from coordinate 34,311,181 downwards.
AAGGTAATCCAGGTCCGATAACTTCCTCACGACCTTGTAAGGACCGACAAACTTGGCAGACAGGGGATGGCCAACTAAGGGCAATAAGACCAAAACCTCCTGTCCTACCACAAACTCCCGGAGCTTTGCCTTTTTGTCATACCGATCCTTTATCAAGGCCTGATTACCCACCAAATTTCTCCCTGCCAACTCCAGGCTTTTCAGCATCCTGTCCCTACTCTCGAGGACATACTTAATTAGAGAACATGGCGGCGCAGTCCCTTCCCAGATATCTCTTACCATGCTCAAATGACCTCTAACCTGATGCCCGAAAACTAACTCGTTGAGACTAAACCAAAGGCTCTCCCCAGGTACCTCTCGTGCCGCAAACAAAACGTACGGTAGCCCCAGGTCCCAATCCTTGCCATTCTCCATACAGTAGCACCGCAACATGTTTTTCAAAGTAGAGTGCCATCTTTCCAACACCCCTTGACTCTCTGGGTGATAAGCTGAATAGACAACCGTATTGATTCCATGCTGCTGCATGGTCTGTTTAAAGAGAGTGGACGTGAAATTTGACCCTTGGTCCGACTGAATTTCTTGCGGGTACCCGTATCTCGAGCAATACAACAGCAAGTTTCGCACAACAGTTTTAGACTTGCCATTTCCCATAGGGTATGCATCAGGGTAGCGAGTGGAACCATCCATGAGGGTTAACAAAAACCTGTTGCATGCACTAGTGGGAGGCAGAGGGCCTACCATGTCGATGATAATCTTGCTGAAGGGAGGACCAATAGCAGGCACTGGGTGCAACGGAGCCTTGGGTATGCTCTGGTTCGGCTTTCCTACCCTCTGGCAGGTACCACACATCGCCACCCAGGCTGAAACTTGGGCTTTAATACCTGGCCACCAGAACAACCTAGATAACGAGGCCAACGTTTTACTCACACCTAAGTGACCTGCCAACGGAACATCGTGCGCCAACCGCAACAGGCTATCACGACACTTCTCAGGGACCACCAACTGATCAACCACTCTTGCCCCACCATCCCAACTACGTCTGGGATCCAAAAAACGGCGGTACAGGATTTCCCCAACATGAAAAAAATCTCCCGGCTTTGCATCCCCGTCCTCGTCGAGTTCTATAGCCCCGTTCCCACAACTCTCAAATCCAGGATCTTCTACTTGCAACCGACATATATCTGAGGGTGGCAACCTATCTAAATGCTCCTGAAGCAACTTGAGGCCACCCCCGATACTGGGCTGCTCAAGCCTTGCCTGCTTGGACTGGGAACGTCTCTGTCGCGGAGTGCTCTGACGCCCTACCATGTCACTAGGGGGAACAGGTTCTGGGGCCACTCCGGACCTCATAATGGGTTCAGGTACCGAGTCACCAAGGAGTGTCGGTGGCTCCAAACTCTCAACCCGACCAGCCTTGACTTTCTCTGTCCGACCCTTCCTCCGCTGGTCTAGAACTTGGGTATTAGGCTGTGACACCTGAGCGGACTGGGACCTGGTGACAGCACATGCCATCTGCGTCACCTGGCACCTCTCGAGCCACTCTTGCCCCTCCCTACTCGTGTCGGCCGCCCTCTCGGCAACGACTAAGGGTGGAACCTCGGAAGTGAGCACCGCAAAGTCGTTACCGAGAAGGAGGTCGACCCCCTCAACTGGCAACTTCTCCACAACCCCCACATCCAACTCTCATGTCACACCGTCCACCTCAAGCTCTACTCTGACCAGCGGGTAAGACTGCGTAGCATTGATGCCTTGAACCACCACAACCCGAGCCGCGTTAATAGGCTTGCCAGTGAAATTCTTGACAAGTGTCTGGGAAGCGCCCGTATCACGCAACAACTCAAGCCTATGCTCCACACCAGCCCACCCTTCTTATGACACTTGAAACATTCCACTTCACTCTTGGACTTCCCCTGAGGTGCATAAGGGCCCTGGCCTTTCTTTAACGGGAAGAGTTTTGACTTGGGATCATAATTGGCAACAGTACTCTTAAATGGATAATTATTTGTGTCATTAATTCGGGGGGGTGGGGTGGTACGCCCCTTGTTACCTGCCTCAGCTCTCTGTGCAGACCTGCACCCACGAATCAATGATAACCTGAGGTCAGCCAGCTCAGCCGCCTCCTGCAGAGTTTTTGGTTGCTTTTCTTTCAGGTTAAGAGTCAAGTCACTGCCAGTACATTTAAAAAATTGCTCTAACAACACTAGTTGCTTCACTGCATCAAAAGTAGTTGCCTTCTCCGACCTCAGCCAATTTTCAAATGCATCTGACAGCTCTCTAGCGTGTTCCTGGAAAGTTTTCTCCTTTCTTTTAGGAACAGCCCTAAACTTCAGCCTATAGGTCTCTGGCTGCAACTCATACACCCTCAGGACAGCCTCTTTCAACACCTCATAATTCACGCAGGAATCTAGTGGCAGAGAATCATACGCCTTGAGTGCTTTCTCCGTCAAACGTGACGAAACAAGGGCTGCCCACTTCTCCTCGGGCCATTGGTGCTCCTGGCACTTTTTCTCGAACCGGAGAAAAATTTTGGTAACTCCTAACTCATCAAACACTGGGACCAACTTTAGTAGATGCGACAGGGACTGGTCATGGGCTCGACCCCCCTGGACGACCCGGTTCCTTGTCACCTCTACACAAGTTTTCTCTAGATCAACATCGGCACAATACCTTTCAGACTCAAACTTAAGCTCAGCCTCTCGCTGCTGCTGCTGCTGCCTGAGCTCAGCCTCATGCTTTCGCTGCTCGAGGTCAGACTCATACTTTCGCTGCTCGAGCTCAGCCTCATACTTTCGCTGCTCGAGCTCAGCCTCATACTTTCGCTGCTCGAGCTCAGCCTCATGCTTTCGCTGCTCGAGCTCAGCCTCATGCTTTCGCTGCTCGAGCTCAGCCTCATACTTTCGTTGCTCGAGCTCAGCCTGTCGCTCTTGCTGCTTAAACTCAGACTGCTGCTTAAGTTTGGCGAGCTCGAGCTGAAACAACATCTCGGAAGACAAACCCTGAGGAGGGGGTGCTACTATTGGGGACCCACCCTGTGAATCACCTAGAGGCATACCCAACCGCCAGCAGGCATCGGCCTGCGGGAACGTACCCGGCTCCGGAGCCCGAGGGGGCGCCATGATAGGAGTCGAGTGGAATGGGGGCTGGGCCGAAGGTGCCGCAGCTCCTGCTCCACCCGAAGCCCCATGCACCCCACCGAGCACACAGGTAACCAGCTCACCTTTCGACAATCCGCTAGTACCGGACAACCCCAAGACCGTGGCTACACACTGGAGTCCGTACCGGTCCAGCCCCGACACAGGCTCCTCCAAAAAAATCCGAACATCCTCCTCATTGTTCATCACCCGAACGCCGTTAAACAACTCCACCTTCTCCACCTCCTCGCCTGTCTCTCGGACTGTGCCCTCACTATGCTCAGACCCGTCCAGTGACATGATGGAGTCAACAACAAAAATTCTCAAGTCAAGACAAAAGTATCCAAACTCTCGCGTAGCTTTATTCACAAAAAATATTTGAAGATGTTCTTGAGTGCAATACTAGGTCACCAATAAACTCCAACAAGTTCTATATATCCTCAAAACAATGTCCACTGCCAACACTGCGAGAACTAAATTCAACCCCAAATGGCAATAAGATTTCTCAAAAAAAACAAATGCAATATTCAGTTCACTATATTCTGGTCTAAGGTCGCCATTTGTTACGACCGGCACTACGAAATAAACAAGGGCACTTAATAATGGACTAGATGATAGGCTATTTCTGCAACAACGGTATGCTAATTCCAAACCCTCGAACTATTATGCCGGTGAACAAATGGCTGTTACTTAGCCAAAGTAACAGCCATACTGGGTTGTGCACCAGGCATCAACCTAGGCTAAAATAATACGTGAATAATTCCTAAAGCATACACAGTTAAAGTTAATAAACACAATGCTGTCTTTCTAACTAATAAAGTCTAGCAGCGGTATAAAAGGTACCAGGAGGCTAGGCAGAGCGCAAGCATGCTCGTAGCCTACTGTCTCCCCTTGAACAGATTTCCCTTATGATATGTTAAGTGACTGGAGGCTCTCTTGGTAAGTCCAGATCTCAAGTATCTGGTCTTGCCCTGGCGCTCCACAAAGGTCAACAAAATGAGGTAGCAAACATACGAGCAAGAGTAGGCAAAAGCCCTTCGCTTGTATGCTGCTACATTCGCAAAGGAAAAATATGCACAAGGGTTACAGGCTAACCTAAGCTCCGTCGAAGTGGTACAGGCTCTGACTTGCCACATACATAACTCAGACAACGACCAAGGATACACTCCACTGTCTAGCATTAAATATTAACAAAGAACAACTCAATAATTAGAAGCACCCAATGATAATATGACTCATGTGACTATGACTAATAATCCCTAAAGCTAGTGCAAAACATATATGTGAGAACTGGTGCTGGTAATACGACTGGCCGACTATGAAAGTCGTATGCAGAACCAGAAGGGATAAGTAATTGAATAAAGATGAGAAGTATTGGAAAAGAAGAAGTTCAGAGAGAGAAACAGTAGTACAGGGGGTTAGATTGGGGACAGCTTGCAAGGGACATCTAGGACCAAGCACACCATGCCAAGCTCTGAAGAAGACACGCAGGCAGGAGCCCCCCAGCTCCAACACTAGGACGGCGGCACCCAATCACAGACCACTACTTCATGAAATGCAAGCGTCCTAGGACGCGCCAGGCCCGCCAGCCAATCAAGAGCGTGGGAAACCCCGCCCGAGCGAGGGAGGCACACGTACATACACACGCACATAATACAACCTTGCTTTCCAACACTTTCCAACAGCAACACAACACAATCACATGCTGCAATCACAACAACAGACTCTACTCCTTCATGTAAACAACAAGCAAACACTCTCATCAATCACTTTTCACATGTCAGCCACCTAAAACCTCACAAAGACGACCGACGTGTCATCCGACGTAAGAGACAATTCCCCACAGACCCTGACTATACACCCTTCACCAATCACCAGACAAAGCATATCATCAACAATCTCAAGCACTCACCCGCCTGTGGCCTAGACAACATAAGCAACATACACCTCAGACACCTGGGACCACAAGGCATACAAGCACTCACTAACATATCAAACTACAGCTATTCACACAACACAATACCAGACATTTGGAAGCATGGTATCATCATCACTTTCCCCAAACCCAACAAAGACCCCACGCTACCCTCCTCGCACCGCCCCATCACACTCCTTTGCTCCCCCTCCAAAGTCATGGAATGCCTAGTATTACAACTAATTACACCTGACCTACCCCTAGCTCCAACACAACATGGCTTTAGGCCACTGCACTCCACAAACACTCTTCTCACAGACCTTACACAAAGAGCTTTCGACGGCATCAATTCAGCTAGACCACCACACAGATCACTATTAGCCACACTCGACATTAGTAAAGCCTTCGATGCCATCCCCCGCCACAACCTAACAAACAAAATCTACAACACAAACATGCACAACAACACAAAACGGTGGCTGGCCAACTTCCTAGCAGGCAGATGTGCACACGTATCTTTTGCCGGTCAGTCATCTAAAATCAGAAACTTTCCAAACGGAGTCCCACAAGGATCCGTCCTATCGCCCGCACTCTTCAATCTGTACATGCACGATATAACTACACCCAATACGCCCCAAATAAACTTAGCCTCCTATGCAGATGACATAACACTCACATGCACACACCATGACCCAAAAAGAGCAACAGATCTCCTTCAACCCTATCTCAACACACTACATGGCTGGTGCACTACAAACAGACTTAATCTAGCCCCAGCCAAATCCACCGCAACCCTGCTCACAAGTTGGACAGGAGAACACGAATACATCCCTCAACTCACCATAAACAACACACCCCTAACACATACACACACACCCAAAATCCTAGGAGTAACATATGATACTCATATGACATTCAAACAGCACACCACAAACATTAAAAAGAAACTGACACCCAGACTTAACGCCCTCAGGTCACTTGCTCACACAAAATTTGGACACAACAAAGAAACTACCACCACAGTATATAAACAATACATAAGATCAGTGATGGAATACGCAAGCCCAGCCTGGGCTTCTAACCTAGCTGAAACACATCATAAGACCTTACAGACTATTCAAAACAAAGCCCTGAAGATCATTACAGGCTGCACAGCTACTGCACCCACAGATCACCTACATCAAGAAACCAAAATCCTCAAAGTCAAAGACCATCTGGACATGAGAGGCACTCAATTCCTGGCAGCAGCCTCCACGAACCAAGACCACCCACTAAACTACATGGCAACACACCCACAGACACCAAGAAATATCAAAACAACATCCAGCACACGGTATCACACACAATTATTGTCCTCTCTCCCTCCCTGCCCACCCCGAACCAACATCCAGAAGCACATCCATACTCATATCTCTCACCGATCCATCCACTCACTCACAGACAACACACAGCTGCATGCACGACCTCCCGAAATCCATCCTTCCGAATCCTCCCTTCCTCGCGAGGACAGAGTCCACCTGGCCAGGCTGAGATGCGGACACCATCCAGCTCTCCTGAGCTATCAGAAGAGACTGGATGACTCCGTTGTCGACGCCTGCCCGGGATGTAACACAGCACCCCATACCATTAAACACATCATAGAAGACTGCATTTCACACAACCACTTACGCCAACAACACAATCTACACTCAATGAGAGCTCTGTGGGAAAGCCCGATCGTGGCCATGGCCTTTCTCAGGGACTCGGGGCTGTTCGGCCAGGCAGCTTAGGGAACAACAACAACAACAACAACAACCTTGCTGCCTACCTCGCTCTCTCGCTCCTTAACTTCACACTGCATATCTTATACACTATCACTGATATAAAATACTTCTATGTGTCACAGACAAGAATAAAGACCACCACTGCTCTGGCTGTGACTACATGAATACTAAGAAAGAAAGAACATCGTTCTATGATTATTATAGCCCATTTCACTGCCCTGGCGAGCGCTAGCGAGTACGAGCACATTCTGGCAAGCTGGCCAGCGTCACAATCTCTAACAAGTTTTAATAAAAACGAAACCCTCCTTTAAGATTAATTCGTACATTTTTCGATAGAATAAATTTCCCAGCCAAAGGCAGATTCCTCTTAAATTACAGGTTCGCTATCGCTCGCCAGGAAAATATCAACACCTAAATGACACGAACAAAAATAATATTGACTAAAAATGGGGGCGAAAGGTCTTAAAATCTCCAAACTTATTGGCCGAACATCATAAAGTCTGAAAACTGGGGCTAAACATGAGAGAAAGGGGACCCAAAAAACGACCCATCTCCCCTTAAGGTAAATATTCCTGATGTGTGTGGTAGTGAGGCAGTGTGGTAGTGGATGTGGTAGTATCATGGAAGGCTGTAGGTCATTAAAGTAAGTATAGTCCTAATGTGTGTGGTAGTGAGGCTGTGTGGTAGTGGTAGTGTGGTAGTTGTCGTGTGGTAGTAATATGGAAGGCTGTAAGTAATTATAATAAGTGTTATGCCGGGTTGTAGTACAACTTAGCTTCGTTATGGTCTTTACTCAAATCCAACTATGGACTTTTAGACTCAATATACTGTATGCTCAACAGGAACACATCAAACACGTTCTTATTCACAATTATGTACTCAATCAGGTGATAATAAACTAAGTGTGGTGGAGTGGTCATGCCACTGGATTGGTAATCCAATGGACCCGGGTTCAAATCCCGATATGTCAATGGGAAGATATTATTGGGATTGAATTTGTGCTGTACCTAGTATCAGTGCATTACCACAAAGCCCACCGAAATGCAAAAAACATACCCTCATTGTTCCCTGATTAAATAACACTGTATGAATATTCCCATATTAAAAATATGTTACAGGGGGACAATGCCTAGTAAGTTCACTGCTCAATAGGTGGCGTTCTGAAAGTGAGGGTCTGAGTCTGGAGGGTGAGATGGTGAAGCACTTGGGCGAGGCAACCAGCCGCTTCAGAGATGGAGCTGCTTCGCGCCATGAGTGGATGCTTCGCATGTCTCACTCCCCAGACTGGAACAAGACCTCACGGGCTTCACTGTGTTGGGCGGTGGAATGTACAGGCTCTCAGCCTATGCCCGAGAGGGAGTAGTTGGAATATAGAAGAAAACAAAACAAAAACAAAATAAAAATAAACACACGTGGATAATTCTATACTCTGATTTATTAAATGACATAGAATGAGATCATTAGGTTCGCTTTGCTACTATTTGTGAATAGCAAGAGTATCAGATATACTTAGTTATAACACAGTTGAATATTAATCACGTATATATTTGGATCTGAATCGTGAGCTAAAACTTTACTTAACTATTATAAGGAATAGTAAGTAAATCATTAAATACATTTAGAACACGTAAAGGTCTCTGAATAACATACCAATGAACATAAATTAAGGGATAGTATTATTGTGAGAATATGCAATTATATATAGACATACATACACATAGAATAAACCCTTGATAATAATATATATGGGAGTTGAGTATCTATCGTAAAGTATTCTAAATAAACTAAAAAGTAATGGTATGAACTCTGGAATTGTTTACTAAACAATAAGGTTAACTGCACAAAGATTTCTATAGTTATCGTTCAAGTACGCGGGACGATATGCGTCCAAGAAATATAAATGGATGCCTCGTGTAAATAAGTCTGGCAAGGAAAGTCCATAGGTCATCCGCTGGACTGAGGTGTGGAAAATAGTTAGTGCGGTTAATGCGATATTTGTCTTGAATATGGGGGGAATTATATACTTTAAGAAGTAGAAGGGAGCTGAATTGTTTTGACAATGAATTACGTATCTAGTTTATTGCGATAAAATTATATTATGAACACATAATTACTTAACTGGTATATGCAATAATAATCTCACGGGGGTCGAGGAATTCAGATTTAATGATATAGATCTACTGACTCGGAATTAAATGTTGAATAGAACCTAACCTGAATCAATAGAAATTTTGACTACATGAGTTAAAGGAACGCAGAATAAAATAGCGTGTACTAATAGTTATAATAATACTAATAGTAGAAAATGGCGTACACGACGAAGTTGCACTTGGATAGAAATACCTGATAAGGTATGAAGGAGTTCTGAACAAGTTAACAGATTCCTATAAGGAATACAGAACGAATTGGCGTTGTATTCGAGATGGTGAATTAATTAGATAAAAGATCTATACAAAGCTAGAACTCATAGACGAGATGGATCGAAATTATCTATTTCGTAACAGAATAAGAAAATAAGTTATTCGTAAATGAATAAGTTAACGCACAGGATCACAAAGCGTAAATTGGGTATTTGAAGTAATTAGATTCAAATTAAGATTTCTAATTAATAATAACTCTTATAAAGCAACGAGAGTCCTAGTTTAATTAAATATGAAATTGAGCGTAGGTTCTAGGTAACCGTTGGATTTGAATAGGGAATAGATACACGATACATACTTCAACTTCGACTTGATACATACACAATAGAATGGACATATACAAGGAAAATCTGTGAGTATTCGATAGATATCAGTTAACAAGAGTATGTAACGTATGAGTATTATGATTTATAAGATAGTAGACACAAGTTAAACTTAGATCTTGGACACAGATCTATTCAACAATTAATATGATTCTGAAGGAATATTACATAACGCAATAAATATCGATCTTGGGCACAGATCTAAATAAGAATTAGCTCTGGAATACTCGCATATTTCACCTTATCGCATATTTCACCTTACCTTCACATCAATAATCACAACGTAAGACACTTAAAGACACTTAGGATAGGTTTTGGGAGGGTAGTAGATTGAGTACAAGTCTGGCCGACGTGGATCTTGGATTCGGCTGGCTGGACGTCAACGGGAATTGCCTCTCACGAACAGGAATCCAAGGTCCTGGCATCAGATGGCAACAGCAGGTCCGACTGTAGTCTCGAGGGGGGAGGGGGAGGCAGCTACTATTTTAATTATATATATACCATGTGCTCTTCAGCCGTGATGGTATTATTGCCATAGAAGTGCTTACTTTCTCTAAATTTCAGTGAGACTATGTTCAAGTTATTTTGTAGGTTTAACTTATAGTAACTCAATTTTATAAGGACATATTGAATGGTTGTGATGTAATTTCCGAAGGTAAAACTTAAGTCTAAAAATACATGGTGGTTATAGGTTTGTACATAGTTATTTTAAGTATTTTATTTAATACCCTCGTTGTGGTTACGAGGTCTAGGTCAGAAATAATTGTAACTTTAGTGATTCTACAATAATCAGGGGTTATTCTTGTTTAACTAAATATCTCTTGTGAGTTTCTATGTTCCCCGGTTTACTTATAGTTATCCGGAACGGTACTACAAGGGAGGTCCTAGTATCCCCACTTGTTTCGATAACATTCCTGTCTCTGATGTTTAATTTTCATAAACATTTGTTTGTTATACTGTAAGTCTGGCTGCTGGTCGAATGAAGGCTGATGATAGGTCGAGGTGGTTTGAATGCTTGCTGGTGATTGGTCCAGTTCTCCCGTCCTTAGTAGGGGAGACTGACCTAAATTCCTGGTTCTTAGAGAACGTGAATGACCTGATGTCAGGGGGCACTCCTCTGTTCCGTTTTCCTTTAGAGTATGGGAAACTTGTGTATGTTCCCATATCTCTTGTTGGCTGCTTCTTCTCTCCTTTCTATTTTCTTGTATGGAAGCAATCCTACATGCCTTTCTCAACCCAGTTACTTCACCACATTCGGCAAAGAAAAAGTTGCGACCTCGCGATTGCAAATTGTAGGTCCGGGTCGTTGCATTGGCTATAACGGGGTTTAAGTTTTGTAAGGTCAACAAACACATGGTTGTTGGAACATCGGCTGATGTAGAGGTGTCGATGCACATGTGGACATGTAATGGGGTTTTGGATTTTTTCGCTGTGTGCAGCAATTGTTGTGGGGTGTTGACAACAGTGCTCTCCAGTCCTGTTGAAACCATGACGCTTTTTATTTTCATGGCTGCTGGAGGTGGTGAAGGAACTGCTGAAGTGGGTGAAGGAGTCGTTGCAGGAGGAGGAGATGTGGTGGCTGGAAGCTTTGGAGAGTGAGTGACCTGGGAAGGTCTGGTGAGTAGTGGTAGGTCCTTGTCCCTGGTATGTCTTGGTTGACCTGGTGATGTTGGTGACCTCGCAGTAGGAGTAGCGGGGACCCTTTGATATGGCAAGGTAGGTTTGGGAAGGCCCCGCCTTTTGTAAGTAGGATGGAACGTCGGCGCCCATCGTTGAGGTGGATTCACACGGCGACCAGATCTTGTACAAGGTGGATTACAAGGTGGATGGTGGATTCACAGTACTTTGGTGTGTTGGTGAAGAAGAGGTGGAATAATGAGACAATTTTCTAGACAGGTGGGGTATAGTGCGATGTAATTTAGAGGAATTACTAGTAGTTTTATGAGCAGAAGTAGATAGTTGTATGTTATGAAATAACAGAGAGGTCTTGACGATGATTTTGAGACTGATTGAGAAGCTGAAGTAGCGGGAGTTTTAAGTTTGCTTTGTGACGCTCCTGGATAGTAGCCACGTGCGGGCATGCGCGAGCGTCGGCTGCCCAGCCGTTTCGAAACCGGCTGGCGGCAGCCGGCCTGCCGGCTTTTCATTAGTATATAGCCTACGACAATGTAACTAATGTCTGGGATATTCTTATGTTGTTTCACAGCTTGAAGCTGCCCTTATTCTTAACCAACACATCTTAGTATATTTTATTCTCGATAGTTGATTGTTTCATTATAATATATAAGATGTAAGTCTAGTGAGAATGGGAGGAGACGAGCGGGAGAGAGGGCCAGGCCGGCTGGGGGACGTTGCTTTGCGCGGGCGCGGAATAGACTAGCTTGGGACGAGCCTGATGTTGCCACGTGCATTTGATTTTAGGCTTAGTTTCGACTCACGCTAGGGGTAGAGGATTTTGACCCGGCAACGGTGTTGAGTGTTGCCAAGCATGGGATGTATTTCGCATGCCTAGGGTGGGGTCCAGACAGATTCAAGACTTAGAGCTCACCTCACTGTCGTACCCTTCGGACCCCCTTGATATCTATCCCTCTCAACCCCACTTAGAAACTTTCTCTCTTACTTTGTATACCTTCTTTCCACTACTTCACCAATCTATTTAATTATCCCATCCCCTTGATAGACCTTATATCTATTATTGTATTAACGACAAGCTCTCAGATAATTAGATAGGATTTTGGGCCTTATGCAGAGATGTAATTGTTAATGAGACCTAGGAAGCTTTTTTGTTGTCTCATATTTGGTGGTTTCATGCTTGCTAGTGTGTTCTTGTGGCAGGTGAGCAGGGGCTAGACCGGAGGGGAGGCTTTTTGCGATCCTTTAAGTAAAGTCTGCTGGTGCGAGTCCTGTGGACCTGCACGACTTTACTAGGATACCCGTGGGAGTCTGGGGGCATTTTCTTGTATGTGTGCCTGTGTGTCTAGTGTTGTGTTGTGTGAGGGCCCTTGCCTAGTCCACTCAGCACTGCGCTAGCACGCCTTGCGTTTGTTTTAGGGTCGCCAGGAGAGAGTCAGATACTTGGGATCTGAGTCTCTCAAGAGAGCACCCTTTCAATTAGAGTAATTTGGCGCACAGACTTGGGAACGTCCCTAGGCTAGAGCAGGTGGCTCAGCCCGGGTATCCGAAGCCTATATCCTTCCAGCTAGACCTCTGCCACCTGGCAGATTAACAGCTAGCGGTTTATTATATCTGTATGCTTGTTATTGTGCCACAGTTTACCGTCTTTGTGAGCATTGTGAGTCAGGGTGTGGCTTAGAGACTCTGTCCGAGCAGGCTTGCCTGACTAAGAGTGAGAAGCACACCTGTATGTGGTTATGTTGCGAGTGGCTGCCTTTATTTAATTATACCTATGCCATTATACACTGTAGGTCCTATCACTAGTGTTTATTCCTGCTTATTAGTTAAGAGTTCTCTAAATCCGTAACTTACTTTCTTTGCTAAGCATCAGATCCTACAGTAGCCGCATGCAGTTTAGAAACCTGCATCTTGTCTACCTGTACCATGTTTTGAGGACGGTTTGCTTTCACCTTCTTTCACGCAGGGGTGATTAGTTGTATTAATTAACGTAACGTTAAATGTACTTTCTTCTAGTTTGTTATTAAATTGTTTCTGCAATTTAATTCCGTTATCTATCTTTTCCTTGAAGCTTTAAGTCAACTTAATTGTGTGATCTTTTATATAGCCTGCTTGACTATCAGCAGTCTATAGTGCGTGCACCCTGTAACCGAGTCATAGGATACCTCGTTGTCCAGGCAGGACTCTTGACGGTTTAGGGTGGTTTGTTGCCTGGGTTTATAGATAAGGGTTGGATCTAGCGTTTTCCGTTGTTGCTTGTTGCCGCATACCTAGTCCAATAGAAAGAGCCCAGTGTTTATATATCCCAGGACGTAACAGCTTGCATAAGAAAGGGGTCGGGTTGAGGGAGGGGAACAGGTAAGTTTGGAAGATCAAGAGTTGGTGTTGTTGGCAGGTTTAATAACGGTTGTGAAGGTGTTGTTGGCAGGTTAGATAAAGTCTGTGAAGGTAGATTAGGTAGGTGAGCAATAGCTGGCGTAGTAGGTAGAGCGCAAGGTGATTCAGAACAAATTGGTAAGCTGACAGATGGTGAGGGAGGAACAGGTAGAGATAGATATTTGTTTAATAATTTAGAAGGTAGCTTGGAAGGTGAAGAGACAGTATGTGTAGGTATGATAGGAGTCGGGTTATGTGATGGATAGGAAAGACGGCCTGGGCGTGGTTGAACAGATTGTGTGGGTTGTTGTTGAGTAAGTGGTGTGACAAGTAGGGTTTTCTTGAGAGGTGCAGGTGTCAAGGGAGGAATGAGATCACGTGTCGAAAGTTCTGAGGATCCCAAATTCTGATTATTTGATGCAGGCAATATATCATTCTGGTCAGGATCGGCAAGCATAATCATATTCTCATCAATAGGCTGAAATCTACGTACATGTCTGTTACGGTATGTGCGTGACTCACCGAAATAGTTGATGGTAACCTGGTAACAATTTGGCACAGTTAAGATTTCAAATGGACCTTTAAATCTGGGTTTGAGTTTAGACGGCACAGGTAATTGAGCAACCATCACGAGATCGCCGACACGGTGCGGACTGGCTTTGGTAGTTTCATCAGGTTGAAGATCTTGCACGTACTGGATTTGACAGAGACGGTTTTTAAAGTGTACTAGTGATTGATCGAAGTTGGAGGAGGGCTCATACAGGGAAGCTAGATGTCTCAGAGGTACGAGCAATGGTGGCACTCCAAACACACGTTCGTGGGGTGATATTCCGTCTTCTCTGGGGCAGGTATTTATACCCCATTGGACTATTTTGACTTGACTGGGCCAATCTTTTGTGTCCATTTGTTGCAACCGTGTTCGTATTTGATTTGCAATCGTCCTATGGCTTCTTTCGCAGATGGAGTTGCCTTGAGGCCAGTATGGAGATGAGTGGCTGATTTTAAATCCACACATTTGGGATAATTGAGACTAAATGTGGCTGGTGAACTTGGGAGCATTATCTGAATGAATGGCTTCAGGTAATCCGAAATATGGAAAGACATGTTGGATGAGGGCCTCGGCAACTGCTATGGCTGAGTGGTCTTTTGCAGGGCAGGCAATGACATACTTAGAATAGGTATCCACAAAGGTTATGATGTACTTAAACCCTTGGTTACCTTCCATTGGTCCCATCACATCTACTGCAAGTAATTGCCATGGCTTGGAGGCTACGAGTTTGCCAGCAGGTCCTGCTGTGCGGGTTTTATCTTTGCCTAACGCACAAGCACGCCAAGCTTCTGTGACTCGTTTCGCAGTTATATAAGAGGAAGGGGTCCAATATACTTACTGAAACGTGGTAATTAGTTTTCTTTGTGCTAGGTGAATGCCATTATGCATATGAATAGATTGCCTTTCCATCAATGGTAAATAAATTGTCTCCTCGTCTGGTTAGTTGTGAAAATATCTTGCTTGGTATTCAGTCTGGATTATCCTCTCTTTGGAAACAACGTAACAGGTCTTGTTGTATATCATCCAACGAATCTTTATGATGGATGGCTAATATGGTTTGATTCTCCACTTGATGTTGTAGGAGATCGCCATGGGGAGATTGTAGGCACCAATCGATCAGGGCTAGACCCAGGTGAGGTTATAGGCATGTGATAAAGAGTTGCTGGAACTCCTGTTTCACTTGCTTGGCCTCTCTTACTGATTTTCTTTGTGCCTCATTTACACTGAGAGCAATCCAGCTAGCTCTCACAAACACCTCCTCCTCCTATCCACTTCACTACACTAAACATGCACACCACACTTCATTCTTCCACACCAAAATTTAAAAAAAAATAATAATTATGAATTGTAGCCCAGCCTCGGAGTCCCCAGGGGGGGGGGACCATAAATGACCCCTCACCCGACCGACCATCCCCTGACGACCCCACACAATCACCTGGACCTCGGCCTGTTACTCTTTCTATTAATTTCTGCAACATTCGCGGACTTTCCTCTAACTTTCACTCTGTTGAGCACCATCTCTCCTCCTACAAACCTGATCTTCTCTTCCTCACTGAAACTCAGGTGTCTGTAGCAACATCCAGCAACCCCTTCTCTGTATCCTCCTACTTTCTCTATCCTAGTTTCAAAGCCAAAGGCGGATGTTGTGCATATGTGCACAACAAACTCACTTGCTCTCGTGTTCCCGATTTCGACTCCTCTGAATCCTCAACTTTATGGCTCAAACTTTCCTGTCATTCTCTTACTAAATATTTCTGTGCTGTCTATCTCTCCCCTAACTCTACCAACTTTCCCAAATTCTTTGACTATCTAAACTCTACAGTGGAACACATTCTATCCATTTCTCCTTTCTCAGAAATCTCCATCTTAGGAGATTTCAACGTTCACCACCGCCATTGGCTCTCCTCTCACACTACTGATCCACCTGGTGAACAAGCCTACGTCTTTTCTATCCTAAATGACCTAGAGCAGTTAGTTCAGCAACCCACCCGTATCCCGGATCGCATCAGAGATCGGCCCAACATTCTTGACCTGTTTCTAACTTCTAACCCTTCTTCTTATACTGTCGATCTTTTCTCTCCTTTGGGCTCCTCCGACCATAAACTTATCTCTGTCACCTGTCCTATCTCTCCAGTACAGCCACCCGATCCTCCTAGCCGGCGGCGCTTGTGGCACTTTGGCACTGCCAACTGGGAGGCTCTTCGGCAGTACTTCTTTGATTTCCCATGGAATGATTTCTGCTTCCATGGCCGAGGACCCTCGGAGAGTGCTGAACGCATTACCGAGGTAATCCTATCGGGCATGGAAGCATACATTCCATTCTCTTTCTCTCAGACTAATGCTAAAAAATCTTGGTTTACTCACGCCTGTTATACTGCTGTCCGCAATAAGGAGGAAGCATTCAAACGGTACCGACGCCTTAAAACTCAAGACTCTCATTCTTCATATGTTTCTGCCCGGAATCAAGCCAAATCTGTTCTTCTACTTGCCAAACACTCTTTCATCAATAATAAATGCACTGAACTATCCAACTCTAGCTCTTCCCAAGCTTTCTGGCATCTAGCCAAAAACCTCTCCAACAATTTCTCTTCCTCGTCTTTCCCTCCCCTTTCCCACTCTGATGTCACAACCATCACTTCTTCCTCTGACAAAGCTAAACTCTTCGCTCAAACTTTTGCTAGAAACTCCACCTTGGATGATTCCGGTGCTATTCCTCCCTCTCCGCCCTCCTCTCTCTTACTTATGCCTAATATCCTAATCTCTTCTACAGATGTACTTTCTACCCTCTCTGGGCTTAACACTAATAAGGCGTACGGTCCGGACGGTGTTCCTCCTGTTGTTCTCAAAAACTGTGCTTCCGTGCTGACTCCCTGCCTAGGCAAACTCTTTCGTCTCTGTCTATCCTCTAACGTCTTCCCTTCATGCTGGAAGTTTGCTCACATTCAACCTGTCCCAAAGAAGGGTGACCGCTCTCAACCCTCCAACTATCGTCCAATTGCTCTTATCTCTTGTCTTTCTAAAGTTTTTGAAACTATTCTTGCTTCCAAATTTCTTAAGCATTTCTCTTCTCATAATCTGCTCTCAGATCGCCAGTATGGCTTCCTTAAGGGTCGCTCTACTGGTGATCTTCTTTCATATCTTACTAACTCTTGGTCATCCTCCTTTCGGGACTTCGGTGAGACTTTTTCTATTGCACTAGACATATCGAAAGCCTTCGATAGAGTCTGGCATAAATCTTTAATTTCTAAACTACCCTCCTTCAGTTTCTATCCCTCCATCTGTGCCTTTGTCTCTAATTTCCTTTCCGGCCGTTCCATAGCCGCGGTTGTGGACGGCCATTGTTCACTTCCTCACCCTATAAACTCCGCTGTTCCTCAGGGCTCTGTCCTATCTCCTATTCTCTTTCTAATTTTTATAAATGATCTCCTTAACTGTACCTTAATTCCCATCCATTCATACGCAGACGACTCAACCTTACACTACTCCATTAGTTTTTCAGAACGCCCCAGCCAGCAATCCCTCAACGACAAACGTAATGAAGCCATAGAACTCTTAAATTCTGATCTAAATACTATTTCCAATTGGGGCAGAGAAAACCTTGTTAACTTTAATGCTTCCAAAACCCAATTTCTCCATCTATCTACCCGTCAGGATCTCCCAGCGGACTATCCCTTATTCTTCAACAATACAAAAAACAACCCTTCATCTTCTCTCAATATTCTTGGTGTCTCTTTTTCTTCTGCTCTCATTTGGAAGGACCATATTACCAGTCTTGCTAAGGCAGCCTCCCAGAAGCTGGGTGTGCTCAACCGCCTTAGGGGGTTCTTTCCCCCTGCACAGCTTCTTGCTCTGTACAGGGGCATAGTGCGCCCTTGTATTGAGTATTGTTCACATGTGTGGGGAGGTTCCTCTCACACCGCTCTCCTAGACAAAGTTGAAAGGAAGGCCTTTCGTATCATTAACTCCCGTCCACTCACCAACTCTCTGCAATCTCTCTCTCTCCGCCGCAATGTTGCATCTCTTTCGCTATTCTATCGCTACTATAATAATCAGTGTTCCTCAGAGCTATCCCAGTGCATACCACCTCCTTTACGTAGGGCACGTGGTACCCGTCTTGCAACTCAATCCCACCCCTACTCTGTGCAACTCTCCAACCCAAGAGTGAAACGTTACTCTCAAACTTTCTTCTACTCAACAGCTGAGCTCGGGAACTCTCTCCCAGAATCAGTCTTTCCCTCTTTCTATGACTTAAATTGCTTCAAACTCCGTGTGTCCAGGCATTTTGGCTCGAACGTCCCTTGATTTTGGCCCTGTAACTCTTTCAACTATGGGGTGGGGTACTCGCTATAGGCAGTTATGCCTTTTGCCTCCCTCAATCACATATAAAAAAAAAAAAAAAAAAAAATTGTTGTTCTGTTGAATTGATGGGAAGTCTTGATAGGGCGTCCGCATTGGTATATAGTTTTCCTGGCCTATAAACAATATCCACGTCGAATTCCTCTAATGATTCGCGCTATCAGACAGTGAATGCATTTTTTGTGTCAGATTTACGAAGCCATTGAAGGGCGTGATGATCTGTTATTATGGTAACTTTGACACCGGCCAAGTATGTCTTGAAGTATTGAAGGGCCCATATCATACCTAGGCACTCTCTTTTAGTTACCGGATAATTGACTTCTGCCAGATTGAGAGTGCAACTGGCACAGGCGATGATGTGTTCTTTTCCATCTCTAGTTTGACCAAGAATGGCTCCTATTCCGAACTGTGAGACGTCTGTGTAGAGTCTGAAGGGACGAGTGTAATCCGGAAATGAAACTACCGGAGATGCCACTAGTTTATCTTTTAGACTATGAAATGCTTGAAGGCGTTGTTCAGTCCACTGGAATGGTTCGCTTTTTTTAGTAAGGTCATGACTTGTAAAGGTTTGGCAATAGTAGCAAAGCTCCTGACAAATCTACGATAATATGATGCCAATCCAAGGAAAGCTCTTACTCCTTTGACATTAGTGGGAAGAGTAATTTTGCTTATAGCTTCTAGTTTACTAGGATCTGGCGAAATACCCTGTTCTGATACAACATGTCCTAGAAAGTTTACTTTAGTTTTGGCTAGGGTACATTTGGATGGCTTGAGTTTTAAACTGGCATCCCTGATTCTCTCGAATACTTGTTGTAGCCTTTGTAAATGTTCGGCCCAAGTTTTCCCAAAAACAATAATGTTGTCTAAATATGCCAGGCATGTTTCCCAGGTTAACCCTTGTAGAACAGATTCCATTAACCTGGAGAATGTGGCAGGGCCATTGCATAGACCGAAAGGCAGTACAGTAAACTCATAGAGTCTACCTTGGCTGGTGGAGAAAGCTGTCTTTTGTTGATGATCTGGCAAAACTGGAACTTGCCAATATCCTGCCTGAAGATCTAAAGTAGTGAACCATTTTGCTCCAATCAGAGAATCTAAAGAATAGTCAATTCTGGGAAGTGGTGTAGCGTCCTTGATGGTGACATCATTCAGTTGTCGGTAGTCAATACAGAACCGAGTTGATCAGTCTTTCATCCGGACGAGTACTACCGGAGAAGACCATGGGCTGGTAGAGGTTTTGACTACTTCTGTGGCAAGTATATCTTGTACTTGTTTCTCTTCTTCTTGTCTCTGAATCGGGTTTTTCCGACGGATTGGTTGCTTTATGGGCCATCCTACAGTATGTATAGGATGGTGAAGCATGTTGGTTTTCCCCATGTCTCGGCTGGAGGTAGCGAATATGTCCTGATATGATATCAGTAAGTTTCTGAGATCAGTTTGTTGACAAGTAGTAAGATTGGAAGGAATATCAGGAAGGGGGGTCTGATTTTGAGGGGGAGTATCTGTAGGTACAGATAGTTCTTCTGAGTATACCTCAAACTCACCAATGGCTAGTCCCTCTGGTAATGTAACTGGCTTATCTGAGATATTAGCTATTTTGATACAATTTAACTGGTTTGGTAGCAGGCTAGGAGCGGTTAGGCAGGCTCCATTAAAAGGGCTCTGGAGGAGTGGGGTCCTAATGACATCTCCCATGATGGTGGGCACCAAAGGTATCCATCTTTCATGATGAGAAGGAATTGTCACAGTTGTGAAAGTGATAGCTGGAGAAATTATATGAGGATGGTATTTCACATCATCTGAAGTTTTGGGGGGTTGGATTTGCTCATTAGATGAATGACAAATCGATGACTGTAGTTTAGCTGTTTGATTAAGGGGAGCAGGTAGGGAGCTTGAATTTAACTGTTGAAGCGGTTTAAGGCAGAGTTTTTTTTCTTTTTTCTATGTGGTTGAATGTGGGACAAAGGTTAAGGTGCGGTGCCTACAATCACTTGAGGCACTCAAAGAGATTAGGAGATCGAGGCCTAAGTATCCATCATACTTAGTCTCATTAGGATTATAGATTACAAATGAATGATCTACTCCGTGATGGGGAACAGGGGTACTAACATATAGGGGAAGAGTCTGTCCTAAATTAGGAATGACTTGACTTGAGCACTGACAAGAATTATGGAGGAAGGTTGTATCTTCCCAAGAGCATTGTGGTGCTTTCGGAAAAACGGAAGGAAAAGGCATCAACGGGAAGCTCCCGTATCTATTAAAAGTCGGACTGTCAGCCCGTTGAGTGTGATCTTTTGATATATTAGGAGACCATCTGAAGATGTTCCATCATGAGCCCCCGCCATTGTGACGACTATTTGTTTGGGGGGGCAGTTTAAAAATCCTGAGGCTCAGGTAGATACTGCTCTGCCTCTTCTTCACTGTGTACATCTTCTATCCCTGCTGTTCCGTCTTACGTGATAGCGGCTTTCTTACGTGGCTTTATCCAGGGAATTTGTGCCCACCAGCTTGGTGTCCTGGTCCGTTTCTTAGTTAGTTCCGTGAAGGATCTCTTCAATGACCATAATATGCACAGTCCAGAGCATGGTTTCCAATCAGCTGGCCTAATGATGGCCCATTCCTCGGCGTTATTATTGAGACGAGGAGCCAATGGTCCATTTATGGGTGTTGCTGCTGCTGATGGATGTGTGGTCACCTTGCTGATCACGGCCATTTTGTTTTGTTCCCTGGATTTTTTAAGAGACATGATATGCCTTATCACCGGCATATCCGTGTCATAATTCGTAGGCTCAATAATGGAGAAGTGATCCGCCACTGTTTCCGGCAATATTCTTACAAGTGCCTTGAATACGATCTTCTTTCGTTGTGCTGCGGTTTCTTCTGGGAATGCATTGATTGCTATTTGTTGCAGTTGCTCAATTGTGCCATCTAAATCTCCTGAATATTTGATCTCATGAAATTTGTTATCGGCAATGGTCTGACCAAGTACTGGATTAATAGCGGTCTTTTCATACGTTTAAAATTGTGCCCAGGTTAACCCAGGCATGTTATCATGCACATACCCTGATACCTTGGTTGCATATTTCCCTAGTTACACAACTATCGTGTGAATCTTGGAAGCGTCCTTGTTTCTGAACATAATGTCCAGGACCGGTTTAACTATTTCCAGGTATGTATATATGTCATAATCTTCTGGCTTGAACGCCGGAATATCAAATGATCTAATTGCTGCCATGGTGAATATTGTGTGAAAATGCTGACTGAGTACTTAACAAAACAAAATTATATAAGAAACTCTCGTTGATATGCCGTATCGAGTCACCGCTGCCACCAGTGTTATACCGGGTTGTAATACAACTTCGCTTCGTTATGGTCTTTACTCAAATCCAACTATGGACTTTTAGACTCAATATATGCTCAACAGGAACACATCAAACACGTTCTTATTCACAATTATGTACTCAATCAGGTGATTATAAACACAATAAACACACATGGATAATTCTATACTCTGATTTATTAAATGACATAGAATGAGATAATTAGGTTTGTTTTGCTACTATTTGTGAATAGCAAGAGAATCAGATATACTTAGTTATAACACAGTTGGTATATTAATCACGTATATATTTGGACCTGAATTGTGAGCTAAAACTTAACTTAACTATTATAAGGAATAGTAAGTAAATCATTAAATACATTTAGAACACGTAAAGGTCTCTGAATAACATACCAATGAACATAAATTAAGGGATAGTATTATTGTGGAAATATGCAATTATATATAGACACACATACTGTATACATAGAATAGGGAATAGATACACGATACATACTTCAACTTCGACTTGATACATTCACAATAGAATGGACAAATACAAGGAAAATCTGTAAGTATTCGGATAGATATCAGTTAACACGAGTATGTAACGTATGAGTATTATGATTTATAAGATAGTAGACACAAGTTAAACTTAGATCTTGGACACAGATCTATTCAATAATTAATATGATTCTGAAGGATTAATACATAACGCAATAAATATCGATCTTGGGCACAGATCTAAATAAGAATTTGCTCTGGAATACTCTCATATTTCACCTTACCTTCACATCAATAATCACAACGTAAGACACTTAGAGACACTTAGGGTAGGTTTTGGGAGGGTAGTAGATTGAGAACAAGTCTGGCCGACGTGGATCGTAGATTTGGCTGGCTGGACGTCAACGGAAACTGCCTCTCACGAACAGGAATCCAAGGTCCTGGCATCAGATGGCAACAGCAGGTCCGACTGTAGTCTCGAGGGGGGGAGTGGGAGGCAGCTTCTATTTTAATTGTATACCATGTGCTTTTCAGCCGTGATGGGATTATTGCCATAGAAGTGCTTACTTTCTCTAAATTTCAGTGAGACTATGTTCAAGTTATTTTGTAGGTTTAACTTATAGTAACTCAATTTTATAAGGACATATTGAATGGTTGTGATGTAATTTCCGAAGGTAAAACTTAGTCTAAAAATACATGGTGGTTATAGGTTTGTACATAGTTATTTTAAGTATTTTATTTAATACCCTCGTTGTGGTTACGAGGTCTAGGTCAGAAATAATTGTAACTTTAGTGATTCTACAATAATCAGGAGTTATTCTTGTTTAACTAAATATCTCTGAGTTTTTATGTTCCCCGGATTACTTATATTTATCCGGAACGGTACTACAAGGGAGGTCCTAGTATCCCCACTTGTTTCGATAACATTCCGGTCTCTGATGTTTAATTTGCATAAACATTTGTTCGTTATACTGTAAGTCTGACTGCTGGTCGAATGAAGGCTGGTGATAGGTCGAAGTGGTTTAAAAGCTTGCTGGTGATTGGTCCAGTTCTCCCGTCCTTAGTCTGGGAGACTGACCTAAATTCCTGGTTCTTAGAGAACGGGAATGACCTGATGTCAGGGGGCACTCCTCTGTTCCGTTTTCCTTTAGAGTATGGGAAACTTGTGTATGTTCCCATATCTCTTGTTGGCTGCTTCTCCTCTCCTTTCTATTTTCTTGTATGGTAGCAATCCTACATGCCTTTCTCAACCCTGTTACTTCAATAACTATAGCCTTGATGTGTGTGGTAGTGAGGCTGTGTGGTACTGTGGTAGTATGGTAGTGGTAGTGTCATGGAAGGTTGTAGGTCATTAAAGTAAGTATAGTCCTAATGTGTGTGGTAGTGGTAGTGTGATAGTGGTAGTAGTAGTGTGGTAGTGGTAGTGGTAATGTGAATAGTACCAGATGGAATTAGTTACGAGTTACCATAATATTGTAGTCATTTATCGATATTTATCTTTGTATTTTATTTGAGTAGTTAAACCCTTCAGCACCATGACATAATTTTCATCTGAATCTGGTTACCGTTAGACGATAATCTTTAGCTTATAATCTACCTCTAGGACTCAAAGGGGTAAATACAATCTCATTAAACCCTCTGAGTAACATATGTCCTTCTTAAATTACATAAAATCGATTAACTTTAGCCAGCTCAAAAGTTTAAAAAACGTCATCGTGCCGAAGGAGTGAAAATTATGAGATATGAGATTATATGTAGGGTTATAAAAGAGGTGAATAGTGTCAGGTAATAGATATACTGTATTTTCATGTGTGTTTACCCTGATACTGTGATTCCAATAAATGTAGCCGATTTCCTGCTCATGTGGCATTAGATTTACACGGGTTATAAAACATTGTGAGTTATGCCAATGTCACACGAGTGATTTTTCAGGCAATTTTGTAAGGCAATTGTGGTCTGGCCTTTTTGGGGCACTGTGTGTATTCAGTATTGTAGTTTGGAAGGGGGAATGTTAGGCGGTATTTTATAGATATGTACCTTTGAATTTATGTGGCGGTGTTTTGAGGCGAAAGTGTTTTATCTATCTATCTATCTATTGCCTGACGCCGTGATTCCCGAAGGGGTGGCCACGAACAAAATACCCCCTTGCACCTCTGACCCCAGTCAGTCGATGCCCCTCCTCCCAACCAGCACCGCCTTCATCCATACACTTCTTCACTCCATCCTTCCACATCTCTTTCAGTTTACCTCTCCCTCTCTGTCCTTCCACTTCGCTCTCGTACACCCTCTTAGTCATTCTCTCACCTCCCATACGTTCTATATGGCCGAACCATTTCAAGGTGATCCTTTTCACACTTTCCATCACATCTACCTCCACACCACACCTCCTCCTTCTTACTTCCTCATTCGTCTGTCTATCCCTCCATGTAACTCCGCACTTACTTCTCAAGTAACTCATTTCCACCGCTCTCACTCTTGGTCTGAGTTTCTCCACCAACGTCCATGCTTCGCATCTGTAAGTCAGTGTTGGGATTACCACACATCATGCAAGGACATCTTCACTTCCATACTGAGCACCTTATTTCTTGTTTCTGCTTTCAGCGTTCCTACAACCCTCTTCCCCTGTTGCACCTTTTCCCGCACTTCTTCATCCATGGACCCATCTTTACTCAGCACACTGCCCAGATACTTAAATGAGCTGATAATCTCCATAGCCTGACCGTTCAACTTCACCTCACAATCTGTGGCTTCACCCCTTTCGAAGACCATAACCTTGCTCTTCCCCACATTTACCTTTAGATTCCGTTTTTCGCACACTGCTCCAAACATATTTACCAGACCCTGCAACTTCCATTCATTATTGCTCATCAGAACTGTATCATCAGCAAACAGCAGTACAGGTAGCTTGAACTCGTTTCCCTCCCTTATCAGCAATACACCAACATCCACTGCTCTACCTTGTATTTCTTTTATGACTCCCTCCATATATACAGTCAACAACCACGGGGACATCACACACCCCTGTTTCAACTCAACATTCAAATCAAAGAACTCGCTCTGCTAATTCTCCATACGTATTGGCCACCTTTGCACCCTCACACATGCTCTTCACTGCTTTTAGCAACTTGCCATCTACTCCGTATATTCTAAATACTTTCCACATACCTTCTCTATCCACTCTGTCATAGGCCTTCTCCAAGTCCATAATGGCAACATACAGCTTTTGTTGCTTCTCCAGATATTTCTCCACAACACATTTATTTAGTGTTATTTTAGTGTTAGAGAGAGAGAGAGAGAGAGAGAGAGAGAGAGAGAGAGAGAGAGAGAGAGAGAGAGAGAGCTGGGTGTGGGTGTGTGCGTGTGCGTGTGTTAATTTGGCTTTATGATTAACCAAATATGAGGTAGTAAAATAAAGGATAATGTGGTTTATTGTAATTGATTATGTTGTAATAGGGTAAGGAAGCTAAGTGTTGTAATATGTGTTGTAATGTGTGTGTGTATGTGTGTAATAATAATTATCGGTGTATTGTTCATAACAGCCCTGAGACTGTTAATCAACAAAGTTTTTCTGAAAACCTAGGCACAGTATAATACTTATTCTACCTTAACTACGAGGTCACATGCGACCTTTTGCGACCGTGAGGTGCCTGGCTTCCTACCAAGTACATACGCAGATGCAATTTGCATTGGTGAGAAGATATGTAGACTAACACAGGCTGATAAAAAAAAAAATTAGCATTCTGATGGGGACTCGAACGCTCGCCCCGGCCTTGCCCTTGTGGTCAGCGTGCAAGACACAACGCTCTAGACCACTGGACCACAGCGACCTTGTGTGTGTGTTTGTGTGTGTGTGTGTGTGTGTGTGGATGTGTGTGTGGATGTGTGTGTGTGTGTGGTTATTTGGTTATCCGTGTATAAATTAACAATCAGATGGTAGTGTGGTAACATTAGACTGTATTTTGTGTTTACGCAATATAATGTGGTATTAGTGTGGTATAGCGAACGTGTGTGTGGTAGTGCGGTGGGTACGTGTAATGTTGAACAGTAGGTCATTAAGGGGGAGATGTTTTTTTCTTTTTCTCGCCCCTCCTTCTCCTTCATGTTTAGCCTCACTAGTTGTGGGGGATATTATGGCCAAAGGTTATCTCTTACCACACCAATCGAAATATAAAATTAATCAACATAAATACAAATAATATCTGAGATCGCCTACCTTATGGTATGAACTATGGTAGCCTATCTCTCAGGATGCCCTAACTAAACATTGTATAAATGGCCATATATATCAATGACTTAGCTATAACTAGGGTCCTGGTTTAGTTCAGAGGATTCCGGCTTCGATAGATAAGGGTTATAGGTCAGGACTCCGGGCCGGGCGTGGGAATTGTGGTGGAGGAGATCACGGGACACTTCTCTACCGTTCAGATGTTTACTAGCGTCTGATCGGAACTTCAATTTCCGACTCTTAAATAAACTATATATTAATTCGTTACCAAGGGTTCATTCCCTCTTCACGAAATCATATAAATAATTATCAGCATTTAAATTATATAATTATAAAGGTGAACATCGTTTCACAACGATTTAGTGAACATAATATCAAGATATTAACGACCCTAAAGCAAACGGTGGATCGCGTATGTGGTCGCGGGAATATTTAAACTGATCCTCTTTACAGTTCTTCTAAACTTATTTCTACAAGGTTTTATAACTAAATTAACTTGATCAAGGTAATCTTATACAGTACATAATTACCTAACATTAATTAATCTCTACAATATATACAATCACCGGGTTCTGGTAGGAAATTATTCACTCTAGTGAGGTTACCCTATCGGAAGGTTGTTGCCAACATTCCCCAAATACCGGTGTAGTCAATTTATTTCTCACAGATTGGGGCCCGGCGAAGTATGATGTGTCGCATCATGTTATATCACCTGCGGCTAACAAATCACGCCAATTTATTCTAGACCCCGCAGCAGCTGCTCGTGGTGGTCTTGGGCTCCCTATTACTATGGGTTGCTCTTCTTCCGATGGGATGGCGAGTTCCATAGGTATGAGACGATCTACAGTTCGGAGAGTGGTTTGTCCTCGAGATACAACCTTAACGGTTCTGATAACTCCTTCGGAATCAGGATAGACTTCTTGGATCCTTGCTAAGGGCCATTTAGAGTGAGGTTGGTCCATTTTCAACAAGACTATGTCTCCCACTATCGGTTTGTGACGGTTACTAGCAGAATTCGCACCATAATACCTCTCCCGTAAGCTCAAGATTTACTCAGATCCCCAATGTTTGTTCCAGGCGTCCAGTATTTTGCAGAGTTTATGGTAGCTTCGTCGCAAGTGTGCATCTGCTTCATTAACGGAGGGATCCACTAATTCCTCGGTCACGTCCAAACGGGGGACTGGGTCCAATCGTCTACCATATAATAAATGAGCCGGTGTTAAGGCCTCAATTTCCAGATTGGAGTCATCTTGATACGGTAGTGGTCGATTATTTACTCTGGTTTCTATTTCGGTGACAACAGTTCTTAACTCATCCAAGGTGACCTTGGACTTGTGAAGAACCCTTTTCAGGCACGATTTTACAATACCTATCATTCTCTCTGTAAATCCATTTTGCCAAGGGGCTCTGGGAGTTGTGAATGACCAATAACAAATTCTAGAATCTAGCATTTGCTGTACTGCGTTGCTCTTTAATAGTTCAGAAACCAACGGGGATGCGCCCACAAAATTTGTCCCATTGTCACTAATCAAACGTCTGGGACAACTTCGCCGAGCGGCAAATCTTCTAAATAAATTAATAAAGGTTTCCGAGCTCATATCCTCCGCTATTTCCAAATGGATAGCCCGAGTGCTGGTACAGGTGAATAGACATATGTAAACCTTCTTGGGTGGACCATCATCTCCTGTGAGAGTGATGGCACCAGTATAATCTATACCTGTTACCTCAAACGGTGTCCTTTGGTGAATGCGGTCTGGCGGAAGAGCTGGTGGTCCAGGGTAAGGAATAGCGATAACTGTATACCTCTTGCAAATAATGCAATTCTTGATACAGCGTTTAACAGCTTGTCGTCCCTGGGGTATCCAATATGTTTGTCGCATATAGGCTAGAGTGTCTGCTACCCCACCGTGTTTAGTGGTTTCATGCGCTTTTAAAACCATCAATTTGGTGAGGTCGCAATCCTTGGGCAATAGGATCGGATGCCGAGTTTTGAGGGGTAGATCAGCTTTACCAATACGACCTAGACAACATATTAATTCTTGATTGTCTAGATACAGCCCAAGGTCCTTCATTCTTTTGGTTGGCTTGGGATTGGGTTTACGTAGCTGTGTTAATTCCTCATCATACTTTTCAGCTTGTATCCTTCTGATCCAGTAGGTAAGTAGGTCTAATTCATCCATCTTTACCTTCTTGCTCAGGAACTTAAACACAAATTTAGTTACAGTTAATAGTTTGTCCAAATTGGAGAACTTGGTGATGTCAATCACTGAAGGCTCTGGGATAATTATTGGGTCCATATGAACTTTATCATCATTAACCTTCTGGTATGATTTTTGTTCTGACCAATCACTCTGACGTAGCCAAACCGGACCCTGAAGCCACAGAGTTTCGTTAATAAGTTTCTTGACACCAACACCTCGGCTCACCAAGTCAGCCGGATTATCCTTGGACTTAACATGCATGAATGTATAGTTCATTTGCAGTTCCTTTATTTTGTGTACTCTGTTACGCACATAAACTATGTGACTACCATCCTTAGCTATCCAGTGCAAACATATCTCACTATCTGTCCATATATATGTCTCACCTAAAAAGGGAAACATACCATTCAAATAAGTAGCTAACCTAGTTCCCAATTCAACAGCGGTCAGCTCCAACTGTGGAAGGGTACGTTGTTTTAATGGCGCTACTCGGGATTTGGACATAATCATAGTAGATCGGACTTCAGTGACACAATAAGCTACTGCACCATACGCCTTAGATGAGGCATCACAAAATATGTGCAATTGAGCACACTCATTATCAGAGGTAGGATCACATCTTCTAGGAAACTTGACTGAGGATACCTTCTCATATTCCACCTGCAATTTGTTCCACTCTTCTGTATACTTTTCAGGTAATGGAGAATCCCAACTCAGTGCTTCTCTCCAAGCCTCCTGAACTAAAATCTTCCCTTTAATTGATATGGGACTAAATATGCCCAATGGGTCGAACATCATAGAGACCTGACTTAAGAGTGTACGTTTTGTGAGTTTTACATCGGGAAACTTGAAGGGCTTTAGAGACATCTCATCAGTAGTTGTTTTCCACAGCAATCCTAGTACTGGTTGATATTCTGGTATTTGATAGTCAGGATAGTCTCTTCTTATCTGGTCCAAAAGAATATGAGAGTTTGAATTCCAACTTTGTAGTGGCATATTGGCTTTATTACATTCTTGCCTTGCCAAATTGTAGATTTCAATCACCTCTTCTCCACTGTCGGCAACGCCCTGAAGATTATCCATGTAAAACAGTTGACCCATTTCCGGTTTCTCTGTCTTCTGGAAATGATATCTCAAAGTGCTGCACAACAAGAAAGGACTAGAGCAGGAACCAAACAACACTGACCGAAAGCGGTATTCTTTTATCCGCCCACCAGGCTGAAAAGGATCTTCAGGCCAAAGGAACTTTGTGAATTTGCGGTCCTGCTCCTTTAACCCTATTCTCAAAAAGGCTTTGGAGATATCTGCCACAAACCCAAATCTCTTCGTCCTGAATTTTAATAGTACATCACCCAGTATTTCAGTCAGATTTGGTCCTACATAGAGACAATCGTTTAGACTTGCTTCATTCTTCGCTGCTCGAGAACTGCAGTTAAATACCACTCTGATGGGGTAGTACTGGAGTCCTTACTTACAGCATGATGAGGAAGGTAATGACCCTCTTTATGGTTTATTTCACCTGGGACCTCCTCGATAAAGTCATTTTCCAACTGCTCTTGAATTATTTTATGATAAATGTTCAGTCGTTCAGGATGTTGACACAATCTCTCCACCATTTTATTCAATTGACATCTTGAACTCTGGTAGTTAGTTGGTAATTCAGGGGCATTTATCATCCATGGAAGTCCTACCCAGTATTGGCCATCCTTATACTCAACTGTGTCTAGGTAGTGGTTATATGTTAAGATGTCTTCAGGGGTGGGAAGATCTGCTTCTATGCCCAAAGTGTCCAGTTCCCAAAGTTTGTGAACAGGTTCTTGTTGCTCTTCTAGAATGTCTCCTAGTTGTGATGGTATTAATTCTGCACCAATTCTAGCCACCACCAGAGATTGTGCCGGAGTCACAAAGACTGGATCCATCCGGTTGTCTGATTCTCTTGGGCCACATGTGGGTAGAGATCCCATGATTATATATCCACCTGATGAAGAAATTAACTGGATACCGTGTTTCCGAATCATTTTTCGCAAGAAGCGACCACAATAGTCGGAGCCGATGATCAGTTGAATTGGACCTACTACGTCAGACTCTATAGTTCGGTCTGCTAGTTGAACACCCTTCTTTGTTAAGAAGTTAGATGCTTCCTTTAAACCCTTATTTACCACAGAAGTGTTCATGTCTTCCTTAACCACCGCAGTCACTTTACATTTATATTTGCCCAATTTAATCAGGGGTTTAACCACGTCAAATGTTTGTGTTTCCTTATTTGACAAAAATCCAGTTATTGCCATGTTCACTCTTCCTACTGTTGGCAAATTCATGGCTCTGACAACATTTCCGGCAATGAAGGTCTTTTGCGCTCCAGTATCAAAGAGTGCTTTGACCGGCATAACCTCTTTTCCTCTGATCAGTTGAATCTCGGCTGTAGGAGTAGCTGCCTGCGTATGCATTGGGTTCCCAGTGGTCAGGGTCATACTTACACTTGTCAGTTTGGGATGTACTTCACTGATCTTGGGACACAACGCGGTATGATGTACACCAGTCTTGCACCGAAAACATAAATTTAATTTAGTGGCACATTCCTCAGTAGAATGTCTTGTTCTAAGGCAAACAAGACACTTACCAAGTTCGATGAGTCGTGGAAGTCCAGCCTTAAGATTGGGATAAGTCCTACAATACACTGTGGAATGTTGTTCTGAACATAACATACACACCTTCCGGTTTTCTTGGTTTATCCCTGGTGTGGGGTTAATATCTCTGGTTACTTCTTGGGTCACTGGAGAATTGAGACGTGAATTTTTTCTCTCCCAAACACCTTTTGTTTTAGATACTGCATTAGTTTGATTATTCTGCTGGAAGGATGTCACATAAGTACCAACCTCTTCCTTCTTGAACGGTTTTGCTTTTTCCTTAGTCCCTGTTGTAGACACTTTTGTGTATTTAACCTTGTTGTCTCCTTCCTTGATACCGCTATCCTTCTTGGAAACCTGCATGTGTTTACACAGCTCTCTTAAACCCTCTTCTATCTCTTGATATGTGAAGTAGTTCTTCTTATACCTGTGGTACAATTCATCACAGGTTTTCTAAGAGAGGTTTTGTTGTACAACATGGTTCAAGAGCCAAGAAGCTGAATCAAGATCTTTCTGGGTACCAAGCCATTTCAAAACACAATTCAAGCTGATCCGGAATGACTGAAGATCCTGGTACGTATGCTTTGGTCCTGATAACTCCAGCAATTTGTAAACTAGGCGCTGTAGAGTCAACTCTGTATCTTAAAAAATTCTCCTTGAGTACGTCTAGAGCTGCTGTATAATTGGCATCTGTTATGGGAAGTTCCTTGATAAAATCCAATGCAAAACCCTTAAGTTGACCCAACAAGTATGACAATTTATTTGCTGCAGAAATATCTAACCTGTCATGAACTAAACCTTTACATTTGTCCCAAAAGGTATTCCAATCAGATTGCCCATCAAATTCAGGTAAGTTTATAGGTGGCAACTTAAAGCTTTGTTGTCCCGGAGCCGCAGTACCA
Source organism: Paralithodes platypus (assembly GCA_032716605.1). Lineage (NCBI taxonomy): Eukaryota > Metazoa > Arthropoda > Malacostraca > Decapoda > Lithodidae > Paralithodes > Paralithodes platypus. The sequence continues at coordinate 34,278,937 of CM064510.1, read as the reverse complement.
TTACTGGTACCATTACTCCCTGTTTCGGTAACTGTCTCTGTCGCCAAGGATTCGAACCCACCTAGTTGATCCAAATAATTTTCACGAGCATTTGCATAGGCTTGCTGTAATTCCTCAAACATTTCAGATTGTTCTTGTTTAATGCAAAAGTCCTCCAATTTATTGCAACACTCTTCAAAATTAGCCCATCGGGTTTTAAGATCTTGGATTTGAGATTTTAACAGCTCCCTTGGACAGGGGTCACGTCTTTTTACCTCCTGGCAATTATTTAATGCTCTAGTTACCCAGCCTAATTTCCCCACCATAGATTTTCTCAAGAGTGTATCAGTCATTTTGGAAAATGGGTAATTATGTTCTGGACTATTATTAATGTTTATACTGAAGACTAATTTTCAACAATCAAATTATATTTAGATATAGCCTAACACATACTCAATTTAGCTGTTAATCTTTAGCATTATATGCGTACCATTATTTGCTACAAATTCAGATGAATAATTAGTTGAAAACATTAAGTCCACAATATAATTTACCTAATACGTGGGAACGCACGCTGGGAGAGGGAATATATTTATTATTGAATTAAATGTCATATATGCTCCGTCCCGAGCATTTAGCTGGTCTACTTGGTCTTTCAGACGCAGGTGACATTAAAGGACAGAAACATAAAAATGGCCTAAATTATCAAATAATAGGGAGAATTTAGGTACAAGAATGAAGCTAAAGCTGTAAATATTTAGTTAATCATTAATTTCTTAAGGAATGAAGAGCCAGCAAACATAGCTGGATATGGTATGGGAGGGAGAAGAAGAGAAGTAGTGGAGGAGGAGGTGGGGATCAGGAGGTCAGAAGTGTGGGAAGCCATGAAAATAGTGAAGTTGGGGAAAGCACCAGGAACAGATGGAGTGTGTGGGGAAATGTTGAGGTATGGTGGTGAGATAGTGATAGAATGGGTATGTAAAATGTGCAAACTAGCATGGGAGAAGGGGAGTGCACCCGATGACTGGAAGACTGGCATAATAGTCCCCCTATATAAGGGCAAAGGGGAAAGAGGAGTGTGTGGTAACCACCGAGGAATATGTCTTCTAAGCGTAGTAGGGAAGGTATACAGTAGGGTAGTGATTGAGAGAGTGAGAGTGAGAACGGAGAAATGGATAGGCGACGAGCAGGGAGGTTTTAGGAAGGGAAGAGGATGTGTAGATCAGATTTTTACTCTGAATTGTGTTGTGGAGAAGTATCTGGAGAAGAAACAAAAGGTGTATGTTGCCTTTATGGACTTGGAGAAGGCCTATGACAGAGTGGATAGAGAAGGTTTGTGGAAAGTACTTAGAATATACGGAGTAGAGGGCAAGTTGCTGAAAGCAGTGAAGAGCATGTATGAGGGTGCAAAGGCGGCAGTACGTGTGGAGAGTGAGCAGAGTGAGTTCTTTGACCTGAATGTTGGTTTGAAACAGGGGTGTGTGATGTCCCCGTGGTTGTTTACTGTATATATGGATGGAGTTATGAAAGAAATACTATCAAGAGCAGTGGATGTTGGTGTATCGCTGAAAAGGGAGGGAATTGAGTGGAAGCTACCTATACTGCTGTTTGCGGATGATACAGTTCTGATGAGTGATAATGAATGGGAGTTGCAGGGTCTGGTAAATGAGTTTGGAACAGTGTGCGAAAAACGGAATTTGAAGGTAAATACGGGGAAGAGCAAGGTATGGTCTTCGAAAGGGGTGAAGTCACAGAGTGTGAGGTGAAGCTGAACGGTCAGGCTATGGAGATCGTCAACTCTTTTAAGTATCTGGGCAGTGTGTTGAGTAAAGATGGGACTATGGATGAAGAGGTGCGGGAGAGGGTACAACAGGGGAAGAGTGTTGTAGGAACGCTAAAAGCAGTAACAAGAAATAGGGTGGTCAGTATGGAAGTGAAGAAGTCCTTGCATGACAGTGTGGTAATCCCGACACTGACTTACGGAAGCGAAGCATGGACGTTGGTTGAGAGACTCAGACCAAGAGTGAGAGCAGTGGAAATGAATTACTTAAGGAGTGCGTGCGGAGTTACATGGAGGGATAGACAGACTAATGAGGAAGTAAGAAGGAGGTGTGGTGTGGAGGTAGATGTGCTGGAAAGTGTGAAAAGGAACAACTTGAGATGGTTCGGCCATATGGAACGTATGGAAAGCGAGAGAATGACTAAGAGGGTGTATGAGAGCGAGGTGGAGGGACAGAGGGGGAGAGGTAGACCGAATATGAGGTGGAAGGATGGAGTGAGGAAGTACATGAACGAAGGTGGTGCTGGTTGGGGGGAGGGGCGTCGACTGACTGGGGACAGAGGTGCATGGGGGCGGTTCGTTCGTGGCCACCCCTTCGGGGATCACGGCGTCAGGCAATAGATAGATAGATAGATTAATTTCTTATCCCAGATGTTAATGGGTACCTGTGGTAGTAGCATTTTTCTAAAAGGGGGGGGGGGAACACATTTATTAGTTATTCAATTTGGTATATGCTCCGCCCCCAGCATTTAGCTGGTCGACCTAGTTTGCCAGACGCGGGTGACATTAAGGGCGGAGACATAAAATGGTCTAAATAAGAAAAATATGGGGGAAATTTAGGGACTGCAACGAAGCTCAAGCTCCGAGTTTCACAAACGCAACGTTGCAGACCCTCCTACCAGTCCTCTACCACAGGATTTAAACGCCATGCGATTTTACCTTATTATTAATTGAAATGCCACTCACCCAAGGCCATCGCCTCACAGTTAGGGACCTCATAACGTCGGGGGATCAATCAATGTCTCACAAAAACGACCTTAAACATTAGCCTGCCGCTGCAGCTTAGCAGGGACCCTAACTGTTGAAAACTGGCCCTAACTCAACCCCTAGTCTACTAACCGATCGGAATCCTCACTCGGGGCACCAAAATGTGGGGGATATTATGGCCAAAGGTTATCTCTTACCACACCAATCGAAATATAAAATTAATCAACATAAATAAAAATAAAGTCTGAGATCGCCTACCTTATGGTATGAACTATGGTAGCCTATCTCTCAGGATGCCCTAACTAAACATTGTATAAATGGCCATATATATCAATGACTTAGCTACAACTAGGGTCCTGGTTTAGTTCAGAGGATTCCGGCTTCGGTAGATAAGGGTTATAGGTCAGGACTCCGGGCCGGGCGTGGGAATTGTGGTGGAGGAGATCACAGGACACGTCTCTACCGTTCAGATGTTTACTAGCGTCTGATCGGAACTTCAATATCCGACTCTTAAATAAACTATATATTAATTCGTTACCAAGGGTTCATTCCCTCTTCACGAAATCATATAAATAATTATCAGCATTTAAATTATATAATTATAAAGGTGAACATCGTTTCACAACGATTTAGTGAACATAATATCAAGATATTAACGACCCTAAAGCAAACGGTGGATCGCGTATGCGGTCGCGGGAATATTTAAACTGATCCTCTTTACAGTTCTTCTAAACTTATTTCTACAAGGTTTTATAACTAAATTAACTTGATCAAAGTAATCTTATACAGTACTAAATTACCTAACATTCATTAATCTCTACAATATATACAATCACCGGGTTCTGGTAGGAAATTGTTCACTCTAGTGAGGTTACCCTATCGGAAGGTTGTTGCCAACATTCCCCAGATACCGGTGTAGTCAATTTATTTCTCACACTAGTTTTCAGAATTTAAGACGTTGTGCCCATTAGTTTGGCGATCATAAGACTTGATATTTGTCAATATTATGACCTTTGTGCCATTTAGGTGTCGATTTTTTCCTGGCGAACGATAGCAAGCCTGTAATTTATAAAAATATATATATACAAACTTATTTTGATAAAGGTTTAACGAGGAAACTAAATATCAAATAAGTTGATCAATACATAGGCCAACAAAGAGCCACTACACCCTCTACCCCTACTGTACCGGCGATGTCTTTCTTAACTTTATTCTTGCTGTATGTAGACAATTTTGTGCAGTTTAAGAAGAATCCGAGGTAGTAAAAAGGGTTAAGTGGGATAGTTCGAAGCCTGTCAATTGCTGGAGGACCATTTAAAATTTAATAGAATCGTCTCATAGTGGCCAGAGTAAAGTTACAAATACGGCACCGGTACTGAATGGTACAGTACCGGTGACATATTTTCCTTTGTATTGTGGCAACTATTAGACGGTTATATTCATATTAGGAAGAACCTCTAGCAATAAGGCTTCAAACTATCTCAACCAACCCTTTCAACTACAGCAGCTCCATTATAAGCTGCATAATATCGTCTAATTAAAGGTAGAACAAAAGATAACACACGTCGCTGGTTCTCAAAGGGTTAAGATAATGAGTCCTGATGTGTGTAGTAGTGAGTCAGTGTGGTAATAACATAGGATGATGTAGGTCATTATAGTAAGTAACCCTCATGTGTGTGGTAGTGAGGCAGTGTGGTAATAACATAGGAGGCTGTAGGTCATTATAGTAAGTAACCCTCATGTGTGTGGTAGTGAGGCAGTGTGGTAATAACATAGGAGGCTGTAGGTCATTATAGTAAGTAACCCTCATATGTGTGGTAGTGAGGCAGTGTGGTAATAACATAGGAGGCTGTAGGTCATTATAGTAAGTACCCCTCATGTGTGTGGTAGTGAGGCAGTATGGTAATAACATAGGAGGCTGTAGGTCATTATAGTAAGTACCCCTCATGTGTGTGGTAGTGAGGCAGTGTGGTAATAACATAGGAGGCTGTAGGTCATTATAGTAAGTACCCCTCATGTGTGTGGTAGTGAGGCAGTGTGGTAATAACATAGGAGGGTGTAGGTCATTATAGTAAGTACCCCTCATGTGTGTGGTAGTGATAGTCCATGAGCCAGGCCAGATATCGGTACCACCTGGGGTGACTAAACACGAATGGTACTAAAATGTTTATAGAGTGACTGTAAGTACATTAAGATATGATAGCCTTCTCGCAATGGTAGCTTAGTCTAATTTTGTTGATGCAATAGGGGCGCTACCCAAAAATAAAGATTTTTAGCGTGACGCTCGGCGTTTTCCTCATTTTCTTTAAAATCCATCACACAATCATCGCGAAACTTTGAACACCTATGTAGAATTATATTCTCTACCAGAGTTGTTCCTAGGTATTTTTCAAATTTCCTCATATTTCGGAATATACTCTATATTTTGGGTATTTTCCTCTAAATCTAGAATAAATCCTTAAATATGGGGAACATTGAAAAATATATTCTAACAGCTCTTGTAGCTTATTTGATTCTCTACAAGAATTATTCCGATGTGTATTTCAAGTTTCTCCATATTTAGGGGTTTATTTCATATTTGGGGATTTTTTGTTTTTTTTTGGGGATAATTTATTATTGGAAGGAGCAAACATATGTAGAGTGGTTTCCATGTAATGTGTTTGTTTGTTCATGGTTTAATGGTGATATTTTTTGCAGGTGTGTGTCGACTGTTTGACGGCAGGATGGAACCATCTGCGAGGAAGAGAGCACGGATCGACTGTATCATCCACTGCTCTGATGATGACAGCGATGCTCTGGTGTCACCACAGGATTTGGACTCCTGGAACACATTGCTCAGGGCTGCAGAAATCAGGCAGCATGATCCAGTCCTGGAAGCAGCCAAGGGCCTTGAAGAAGGAGGAATACCACACATACATTATCACCGTAAATGTCGTAGTCTCTTTACAATGAAGAAGTCACTGGATTCTATCCTTGCCAAGGGTGTCAAGATAGAATCAGCAAGCGTCGACCCCAGGAGGAGGGCATCAAGGGATGCCCCTAGTACTAGCAGGGTGTATGCCAAAGTATGTATCTTCTGCGAGAAGTCAAGCAAGTACATAAAAACAACAAAGACAAGGGAGCCACTCATACAGTGTGTTGAGCTACGAGCAGATGAGAAGATTCGCAGAGAGCAATAAGGAAACTCAACCAGAGAATCCTTGGTTTAGTTAGCAGAGACCTTGTTGCTGCAGAGGGTCACTACCACAAGTCGTGCTACAAACTCTTCACAAAAGATGATTTCCCAGCGGCCGCCAGGTCGGGTGCAGGTGAAAATCAGGAAGAAAGCGAGGAAGCACGCTACGAAGAGGTTGAGACAGAAGCCCTCGAGGAACTCTGCTTGTATATAAGGACCAAATTATTCCCCAACCCAGAGGTACTGCCTATGACAAACCTCACATCTAGGCTTGAGAGATCCATGATGTCCCGTGGTATTATCCAACTGAAACCAGCGACAAAGAAGCGGCTTCGCCGAAAGATTGAAACCGAGTTTGGAGAATCACTACGCTTTGTCCCAGATGAGAAAGGAAAGCTTCTAATCTATCCACGCAGCCTCTCAATGGACGACCTTGCCCGTCAAGCACACAAAATGGCAAAAGACCTGCAAGAAGCAAGAGCAGCTAACTCTGAAGATGTCTTAACCAAAGCAGGAATGCAGCTGAGGAATGAGATCAATAAACAAGATGTGAGTCAGCCATGGCCTCCCGATACAGATCAGAATGTCATTCCTGCAGCAGTCACTCAATTCCTGCACACCCTGCTGACAGGAGAGTGTGAGTGTGAAACTCCCTCTGAAAGAGCTCAACGTCTTGCCACTTCCTTTGGCAGTGACTTGGTCTTTGCTGTTACCAGTGGCAAGACAAAACCACCCAAGCACGTACTGCTGACCAATGCTGTAAAGTCTTTGACAGGAAACACAGAACTGATCCGAACTCTGAATCGTCTTGGTCACTGTGTGTCTTACTCAATGTTTGAGGAGATCGATACAGCCCTTTGTATCCAGAAGCTGGAATGCTCAAAGGATGACATTCCACTGCCAGCAAACATCTACCCTGGTGTGTTCACAACCCTGGCCTGGGATAACATTGACCGACTTGAAGAGACCCTAAGTGGAGCAGGTACTTCTCATAGAGTCAATGGCATTGCTGTCCAGTCCAAGGTTGCAGGCTCTGTGCCAAAGAAAGTCCTGCCAGAGATTACCAAGTCCAAGATAAGAAGCATCACTCAGACATCATCAATGCTGCCAATATACAATGTTGGGCGGCGGGCAGGGCCACCTAGGATTGAGACTGCGTATGTCGACACTACCAAGGAAGTCCAGGATTCAAAGACAAAGAACCATATCTGGCTTCTTACTCGAATGTCAGACCATGAGGACCAGTCCATCAGCAGTTGGACTGGGTTCAACATCAAAATGCGCAGAGACATTGCAGTGGTTCAGGACACTGTAAGCTACCTGCCCACTATCAATGCTCCCGCAACAGAAATGTCCACCGTTAATGAAATCTTGGAACAAACGCATGCTATCATGCAGTCCTTACAGCTTAACAAGATTGTGTGCGTGTTTGATCAAGCACTCTATGCCAAAGCTGCCGAAGTTATCTGGAAACAAGAGAAGTTCAAGAACATTATCATCAGGATGGGCGTCTTCCACACAATCTGTAATCTCATCTCCACCATAGGAAAGAGGTTTCAAGATGCAGGTCTTAGAGATGTGTGTGGAATCAGGTATCATCGCAGAAGGATCAGTGTCAGGAGTGATGAACGGCAAGAGGTACAACAGAGCAGTGAGACTACACAAGCTCGTGTATGAAGCACTGATGAGGCTTGCATGGAAAGGCTTCCTTTCATGGCTAGAAGAAAACCATTCAAGGGACATACACCATCTAGATGAAACACTGAAGGACATCAACAGCTTTCACAGCAATGTGTCTCAGGGACTCTTTCAAGAGCTGATGGAGAGTGAATCATGCACACATATCATGAAGCTTTTCCAAGTTTATCTTGAGACCCTCAGAGATGAACACAACCTCTCAGCATTCTGGATGTCATACCTGGACATGGTTGAGATCATGCTGGACTTAATTCGAGCCTCCAGAGAAGGCAACTGGATGCTCCACCTAGGAGCAATCCGACAGATGATACCGTGGTGTTTTGCCTATGACAAAGTGAACTATGCCCGGTTCCTAACCTACTACTATGCCTTGATGTCTCGACTGCCCATTGAACACCCAGAGGTCCATGAACACTTCATGCAAGGTGGCTTTTCGGTCCAGATCGGTAGCAAGAATCCCTTTGGACGGATCCCTGTGGACCAGACAATCGAAGAGACGATCAACAAAGACACCCAGACACCAGGGGGCACAAAAGGCTTCAGCCTGAAAGGCGGAGCTGTCGCCAGGTACTACCTGACATCGGAGTATCGCAGCAGGTACTTAAGGCAGCTCAGGACTATGGTAGTAGGCCAAAAGTATACTGACTTCAGCCACCCAGACTTACAGATGCCCAGGATTAGAAGAGATGAGGCCGATGTCCAATCTTTAGTTCAACTGATGGAGACCAGCTGGTTGAACCCCTTCAACGCAGAGCAAGAAGATCTTGTCAGTTTGTCAACTGCGACTATGGCACCACCAGAAGTTGTCAAAGACCTTCTAGGGGCCTACAGAATAGGAGAGGATGCATATCAAGCCTTCAAGGAAGAGCGCCTGGAGATCGATACGCCAACTATACAGTTTCATGACACGATGACGAAGACGAAACTGAGAACGTTCACTAACATCAGAATGAAGCCACGCTCACAAGACCATGCCAAGGAGGTTATCTTAAAGGCTGACAGGAACCTATTTGGCCAGATGATCCTTGTTGCCGAGAACAGAAAGCTCAAAATGAGTGATGTCTTGGCTCATCCCCTGGGGCCTTTGCCTTGGGCACTTGCCAGCGGTGATGGGTCTCTCCGCAAGACCAACAAGGCTGCCCTCGCAAAGGAGTTAGAGAGGAATGTTTCTCCTGCAGAAGTGATACCCGAGCCCTCTGCTACCATAATTGATGGGATGAGCCTGGTCCACAAACTGAAGGGAAACGACAAAACTTTTTCACAGCTTGCAGGTACAGCACTGAGTCACGCTGTTCATGAAGGTGCTAAGAGCAGGCGCATTGATGTTGTGTTTGATATCTACAAGGAGACATCCATCAAGGATGCAGAACGAGCCAAAAGAAGTGCAGGCACAGGAATTCATTTCAAGAACATTCAACCTGGGCACAACATCCAGCAGTGGAGAAAGTTACTCGGTAGTTCCTCCAACAAGGCAAGTCTTATCAAGTTCTTGGTAGAAGAATGGAAGGCACCACAGCACAGGGAGAAGCTCAAGGACAAGGAGCTGTATGTCACATGTGAGCAGCGCTGCTTCAAGATCACCAAAGAGCAGTGGGAAGAGGCTCCTGAGCTTAAGTCAACTCAAGAAGAAGCAGACACACGCCTTCTTCTCCATGCACTTCATGCAGCAGAATCTGGGAACAAGTCTGTCATCATCACTGCAGAAGATACAGACGTCATGGTGTTGTGTCTTGGCATGTGCCACAAGATCCCATCCCATCTGTTCCAGAAGTGCGGGACGAAGAACCGGACAAGATTCCTGGATATCACCACACTGAGCCGCACACTGGGAGGCAGCGTGTGTGATTCATTGATTGGTATGCATGCCTTTACAGGCTGTGATACCGTCAGTGCATTCGCTGGCCGAGGGAAGATGACGACACTCAAGCAGGTGAAGATGGACAAGACATACCAGCATGCTTTTCACGAACTTGGACGCTCATGGGAAGTGTCTCCTGAACTCTTTGAGAAGCTACAGGAAATCACCTGCCACATGTACCTACCATCTACCCACACAACTAAGGTAAACAAGCTTCGGTATGAGCTGTTCTGTGCAAGACGTGGAGAGGTAGAGTCAAGTCAACTCCCTCCTTGTGAGGACTGCCTCTTCATGCATGCACTGCGTGCAAACTACCAGGCTGCGATCTGGAGGAGAAGTCTTCAGAGCCAGCCATTTGTTGCGAACCCAACAGACTGCGGTTGGATGACAGATGAGGACGGTAAGCTTGCCGTCAACTGGATGCGAGGCTCACCAGCACCAGATGCTGTTATGCAGCTACTGTCTTGCAAGTGTGTGCGGTCATGCGAACTCCCTAAGTGTACTTGCCTCAGCAATGGTCTAAAATGCACGGACATGTGCAGGTTACAGACATGTCAGAACAAGGCTATTGAAGAAGAGCCGGTGGCACAACAGTCAGATTCCGAGTCTGACGTAGATGATATTTAGGAGTAGTAATTTGCCATAATAGTATGTACAAGCCCATGGCATGCTTAGTGTGTATTTACAGGACTTGTATTAAATGTGACAATTACTATATGCATTTTGTTGACATTTAGGCATTCCTGTCCCCAAATTTGACATTTTAAAAAATTTCGGAATTTTCGGTAGGGTATGTCTATTCAAGAAGTGATAACGACCATTAAGCTACCAATGTGCAAGGGCTATCATATCAAAACATAAACTAGAGACATGTAGCAAGCTAAAAACACCTAAGAGAATTAGTCACCCCGGGTGGTACCGATATCCCAAAATTCGGGTCTTGGCTCATGGACTATGAGGCAGTGTGGTAATAACATAGGAGGCTGTAGGTCATTATAGTAAGTAACCCTCATGTGTGTGGTAGTGAGGCAGTGTGGTATTAACATAGGAGGCTGTAGGTCATTATAGTAAGTACCCCTCATGTGTGTGGTAGTGATGCAGTGTGGTATTAACATAGGAGGCTGTAGGTCATTATAGTAAGTAACCCTCATATGTGTGATTTTAAGGGGAGATGGGCCGATTTTCTGGGCCCCCTTCTTCCTCATGTTTAGCCCCATTAGTTTTCAAATTATAAAACATTTGGTCCATTAGTTTGGCGATTTTAAGACCTTTCGTTTCATATTTTTGTCAATATTAAGATTTTTCGTGTCATTTTGGTGTCGATTTTTTTCCTGGCGAGTTCTTTGTCAATATTAAGACTTTTCGTGTCATTTTGGTGTCGATTTTTTCCTGGCGAGTGATAGCGAGCCTGTAATTTAAGAGAAACCTGCCAAATCGAAAAATATACACATTTATCTTGAAGGAGGGTCTTGGGCGGGTGTTTTTTAAGCTTGGGGGAGGTCTAGGGAGGAAACTAATAAAATAATATAAAGATACATAAATAAACAAATCAATTCGCCCATTTCCCTTTAAGGAGGTGTGGTAGTGGGTGTGGTAGTGGTAGTGGTAATAACATGGAAGGCTGTATAGGTCATTAAAGTAAGTAATCCTAATGTGTGTGGTAGTGGTAATGGTAGTAATATGGAAGGTTGTATGTCATTATTGTAAGTAGTCCTGATGTGTGAGGTGGTGAGGCATTGTGGTAGTATCATAATTATGAGGCTGTAATTAATTCATGAAAGTAGCACAGGTGTGTGTGTAGTAGTGTAGTAGTATGTTAGTGGTAGTATGGTAGTGGTAGTGTGGTAGTGGTAGTGTGGTAGTGGTAGTAAAATGGAAGGGTGTAGCTCATTAAAGTAAGTAACCCTGCTTTCGCCTTTGCTGGACTGACCCACGGCTTTCAATGTATTGAGAATGAGGAGGAGGAGGATGAAACAGGAGGAAGAAAAGATGTAATAAAAAAGAGAAATCGTGGATGATGAAGAATGGCAGGCGAAGGAGGAGGGGGAAGAAGAAAAAGAAGGAAGAGGGAAAATATAGAAGAGGAAGTAAGAAGAAGAAACAGAAGAGGAAGCATAGGAGGCGAAGGAGGAGGAAGAGGAAGAAGAAGCAGGAAGACGAAGTATAGCAGATTGAAATTAGAGAAGGGGTTCATAAAATGAAATAAAGCCACATTATTTCTAACTGCTTTCATGTACACCTATCTGTCAGAGGGATTTGAGGGTGGGAAGAGAGCCCTCTATTGCACTATTTGTGTTTTGTTTTGTTTTTTCATCCAGCTTTCACTGTTTGGGATATTGCTATCTCTACTAGAATTAAATCATGACTACCTCGCTTGGAGCGTAAAGTCTGATCAAGTGTATTTACGTAAATCTATATAAATCTTCCGCCTCCTCCTCCTCCCCTCCCCGTCCTCCTCCTCCTCCTACCCTGATCTTAGATGTAGAATTAACTACTAATTAGTCTCCTTTCAACTTATCCCATCCACAATTCCATGTCTGTTTATCCATACTGCATGGTATTTCTTTCCAACAGTTTGTAAACATTTTCGGTAGAAAAAATGGTTGGCTTATACTAATGTAAGTCCTGCTCCTGCTCCTCCGCCACCTCTTCCTATGCCAAGTCCTCCTCCTCCATCTCCACTTCCTCCTCCTCCATCTCCTCTTCCTCCTCCTCCTTCTCCTCTTCCTCCTCCTCCATGTCCTCTTCCTCCTCCTTCTCCTCTTCCTCCTCCTCCCACGGAAAAAGTACCAGATTATCGAAGGGCCGACTTTAACAAACTTAGAAGGCATCTTGCCAATACTGACTGGAGTGAAATGACCGAAACTCATGATGTAAATCGATTATGGAACATATTATCTAATAACCTAAACAAAGCAATAAATACAAGCATCCCTCTACGAAACCGGCGCCCAGCAGGCAAATATAAGCCAAAATGGTGGAATAATGAAATAAAAAACATCCTCTTAGTAAAAAAGCAGGCATACCAAAAATATAAGGCAACTCAGAATAATAGCGATAAATTAGAACACGATAGACTGCGTCGAACAACCAAAAATCTCATCAAAGGAAGTAAGAAGAATCTGGAACTTCATATTGCCAGCTCCAGCAAGTCCAATCCGAAAGAATTTTACAGCTATATAAGAAACAGAAAAACGGTAACTTCAACAATAGGCCCACTTGTTGCGGAAAATGGAGATCATACAGATAACAAAGTACAAATGGCGAATATCCTAAATAACTATTTTGCATCAGTTTTCACGTCGGAAGATACTACCGGTAACCGACCTACCCCTACGAATCAATCAAATGGCACTGAGCTCGAAAACTTTACGATTTATGAAGACGATATCCTGTTCGCAATCAACAATTTGAAAGTTAATAAAACCCCAGGCCCTGATAAAATATCCCCAAGGATCCTAAAAGAAGCAAAACACGAATTATTAAACCCACTCGCAAATCTGTTCAACAAATCATTGAATGTTGGGATAGTTCCAAACGAATGTAAACTAGCTAACGTGACACCCATATACAAAAAAGGAAATAAGTCCTCTCCCGGCAATTATCGACCAATTAGCTTAACATCGGTAACGGGCAAATTAATGGAAACCATTATAAGGGACAAAATAGTAAAACATTTGGAAGAAAATAATTTAATAAAAGATTCTCAGCACGGTTTTAGAAATAAACGTTCATGCTTAACAAACTTACTCGACTTCTTCAATGATGTTTACAAATCATATGATAAGGATAGAGCAGTTGATATAATATATCTCGATTTTCAGAAAGCTTTCGATACCGTACCCCACAAGAGACTAATTGACAAAATAAAAGCTCATGGCATAACAGGAAAAACTCTGAAATGGCTCGAAAATTGGCTCTCAGACCGTAAACAACGAGTTGTAATAAATGGTGAAGAATCGGATTGGTGCAAAGTAAATAGTGGCGTTCCCCAGGGTTCGGTATTAGGTCCTATTCTTTTTATAATTTACATAAACGACTTAGACGAAGGAATAGAATGCAAAATTTCGAAATTTGCTGACGATACAAAAATTACTAATAAAGTAACCTCAACAGTACATTGGCAAAAACTACAAGGTGACCTAGACACTTTAGAAAACTGGGCAGAAAAATGGCAAATGAAATTCAACATAGAAAAATGCAAAGTATTACACATCGGTAGTAACAACGCTAAAAAAGATTACTCAATGAACAACATTCAACTATCAAATACAAATAATGAAAAGGATCTGGGAGTTATAATATCAAGTGACCTGAAGCCGAGTAAACAGTGTACAGAGGTAATAAAAACTGCTAATAAATTGGTGGGTTTCATCGGCAGAACATTCAAATTCAAATCAGAAAAAATCATACTTACTCTATTCAACTCATTGGTGCGTCCCATCTCGAATACTGCGTGCAATTCTGGTCACCGTACTACCAAAAGGACATAAATAAACTTGAAAGGGTGCAACGCAGAGTCACTAAAATGATACCTAGATTGCGTAATAAACCGTACGAAGAGCGCTTAAAAGAACTAAATTTGTTTAGCTTAACAAAGCGCAGAATGAGAGGTGACCTAATAGAGGTGTTCAAAATCTTCAAGGGATTCAGCAACCTAAATGTAAGCGAATTATTTACGATCAATCAAGCAAACACGAGAAACAATGGTTATAAGATTATAGGCAAGCGTTTTCATTCTCACGAGGCGAAGCATTTCTTCTTCAACCGCGTTGTGAATAATTGGAACAGACTACCCTCGAACATTGTAAACTGTAATACTGTCGAAACATTTAAGAACCATCTGGATAAACACATGGCAAATAACCCCCGATTAACACAGTTTCTTTCAGAATAACGCGCAACGAAATGTCAACGCATACCGCAATGTATATTGATTTTCATACATCTGTTCCCTTTCAGAATTGTAGTAAATAGAGTTAGCTTAGATTACAAATCAACTTCTTTTTTCTCCCTGTCCTGTTCGAATTTCCGTGTCAGTTTTTCAATACTGCATGGTATTTTTCCTATCTGTTTCCATGCCAGCATTAGCTGGAGGGAGTGGTGGGTTGGGAGGAGCCTTCTTCTTTGCTATCCTTTTCTCTACCTCGTAGTCAGTAGATTAGTAGTTTTAGATATCCAAACTGCCCCGTAAGGACCAATAGGTCTGTTGCAGTTTGTTCTCCTTTGTATTCCTTTGTATTCCATCTCCTCTTCCTCCTCCTCCATCTCCTCTTCCTCCTCCTCCATCTCCTCCTCCTCATCATCATCTCTCCTCCAAATTATATATACACGATGCCTAATTATGCCCCGCCTTATACTTTTTGGCCCGAGTGAGTAGAGGGTATCAATTAGTGTTAATGACCTCCGTAAATTGACGCTAATAGCCGGAAAAAATTACCTCTGTAAAGCCCTGACTTCTCGCCTTATTCAGGGGCCTGATTGGAGGAAAAAAGTGTGTATGTGTTTGGTGTGTGGATGAGTGGGTATGTGTGTGTGTGTGTGTGTGCATGTGTGTGTGTTGCTTGTGTATGTATGTGTGTGTGTGTATGTGTGTGTGTTTTTGTACGTGTGTGTAAGAGAGGGGTGGACTGAAGAGTGGTTGTGAGGATGCTGTAATTTTTATGAATTGTGTGTGTGTGTGTGTGTGCTGTGTGAGCAATCGCGTGTGTGTATGTTGGATGAGTGTGCATACATAACTGTATATGTGGAAACAAGTATGTGTGAACTTGTGTGTGTGTGTGCGTATTGTTGTTCGCGAGTAACAATGAACGTTGTAGCTCCGTAATTGGTTATTTGGCTGCTGTGTTTCTACGTCGTAACATGTGAAGGTAAGGCTGAGGGAGAGAGAGAGAGCGAGCGGATGATGATGCTTAATTATGCTGTATAATATCACCATTTTGCCAAACGGCTTGTTCAGTGTACAATATTTTCCCTATTAAAATGCCATTTAAACAATTATAGTTTACTGTATATTACGTGGTATATGTTGTTACCATTATTTAAACAATTATAGTTTACTGTATATTACGTGGTATATGTTGTTACCATTATTTAAACAATTATAGTTTATTGTATATTACGTGGTGTATGTTGTTACCATTATTTAAACAATTATAGTTTATTGTATATTACGTGGTATATGTTGTTACCATTATTTAAACAATTATAGTTTATTGTATATTACGTGGTATATGTTGTTACCATTATTTAAACAATTATAGTTTATTGTATATTACGTGGTGTATGTTGTTACCATTATTTAAACAATTATAGTTTATTGTATATTACGTGGTATATGTTGTTACCATTATTTAAACAATTATAGTTTATTGTATATTACGTGGTATATGTTGTTACCATTATTTAAACAATTGTAGTTTATTGTATATTACGTGGTATATGTTGTTACCATTATTTAAACAATAATAGTTTATTGTATATTACGTGGTGTATGTTGTTACCATTATTTAAACAATTATAGTTTATTGTATATTACGTGGTATATGTTGTTACCATTATTTAAACAATTGTAGTTTATTGTATATTACGTGGTATATGTTGTTACCATT
>CM064510.1:34252849-34257849 GCA_032716605.1 Paralithodes platypus | reverse complement strand
GGCTTTAGTGGTGAATTGTGCCAGATACAATCCGTTACGAGTTACCACAATATTTTAAGAATGTTTCGTTATTTATTTTTATATTTTATATGAGTATTTATAATGATGAAATATGAGATTCAAAGTAAGTTTATAGAAGAGGTGAGTATTGTCAGGTAATATAATAATAATATGAATTCACATTTCTTTACTTTGATACTGTGACTCCGATAAATTTAGCCGGTTATACTGCTCGTGTGCCATTAGCTTCAGAGAGGTTATAACACAATGTGTGTGTTATGGGTCACGGTGTGTATACTGTAGTGTAGTTTTAAAGCAGAGATGCTAGGCAGTATTTTAGAGATCTGTAATATTGAAATTATGAGGTGGTGTTTTAGGCTGGTAGTATTATCTTCGTAATTTTAAACCTATGAGAGTGAGAGAGAGGGAGAGGAAGAGAGAGAGAGAAAGAGAGACAGAGTACAAAGGCGTACACAAGACCACAAAGGAAATTAAGCAACAACATATCTAGCGACCCCTCAAGGCTGGTTGCTCTTTAAAACACTGATGGTCAAGTGTCCAATCAGT
The DNA here is from genome assembly GCA_032716605.1 of Paralithodes platypus. Taxonomy (NCBI): domain Eukaryota; kingdom Metazoa; phylum Arthropoda; class Malacostraca; order Decapoda; family Lithodidae; genus Paralithodes; species Paralithodes platypus. The sequence goes on along the minus strand of CM064510.1, from coordinate 34,257,282 downwards.
GGTTTAGAGGGGGTAAGGGAAAATTGGAAAGGGAAGTACAGCCCTGAGACGAATTTCCGAGGCAGCATTAGGCCAAGTTAGTATAGGACAGTTGGGTTAGTAACATAACACAGTTGTTAGGTATTGTAAGGTAATGGAAAGGCAAACCGTTTGGGTGGTTTCCTTACGGGATTATTAGATTTGGTTGTTTGTAGTTTGTTTTGCTGGTTGAAGATACTGGATAGATTCTCTCATGCTTCTCTCGTAGATTGGTAGATATAAGATAGATTTGAATGCAGCCACCACCTTTAACACTTATATTTTAGGGTAAAGGAAGGGATGTCAATTCCAGCCAACTTGATTTATTTAGGAACAAATGTTGATTTAAATATTACAAGGAGAATTTCCTTATGTCGGGAGGAAATCTCCGGGGGCCTGTTGTCGTGGCCATGTCTCCTGTCTAACTCGTCTTAAAATCTCTCTCCTTACCTCCCCACACTTCCCTACTGAGCTGATGGAAAATCCCATGACAACTTCCGATCACAAGAGCAATGCATGGAGATCCCAAGAGTGTTGAGGTGGGAGTAAATCAAACTGACGACACAAAAAGACCAGAAAGTCGCATTGATTCAACCTCCAAGATTGTACCGTCCCTCGCTTAAATACACAGTACACTGCAAGTAAATAACTTTAAAATTATATGAGAGTTATAATAATCATTCCTATAATAATTACTGAATCCAACATGTAATACAGTTATAAGTGATCTTTCATGTATCTGGGGATAAGAGAGTAACACCTTAGTTGATTATAAATGCAATAATCCATAAGGAGTCTGAGGGGGAAAAAAGTTATTAATTTACAAATGCAGTCAGTCACAGATTTAAGGCAAGGTGTTTGTCTAGGTGCAGTTTAAAAGAATCAACGGTGATGCAGTCTATAACATCTCGGGGAAACCTATTCCACGAGTTGACAACTCGATTAAAGAAAACATTCTTAGACTCGTGTGAGTACAAATTGACCAATAATTGTGCAACCGTTTCCCCGCGTGATAATAAATTGGTCGGTAGTGAAGTACTTATTACAGTTCATATGGTCGGTTCCTTTGATAATTTCGATCACTTGGATTAAGTCGCCTCTTAATCTGGGCTGGGTTGAAGGAAGTAGATATTTCCTCTAAGACGCTCCTCATATGGTTTGTTATATAAGCTAGGTTTAATTTTGGTAAGTTTATGTTTAAGTCCATCTAGCTTGTCTACATGTTTTTGTTAAATAGGGCACCAGGATTGAACGCAATATTTCAGAAGAGGATGGACTAAGGAATTGTAAAGAGTAAGGAGATATATACTATATATACTGTATATATACATATATATACATATATATATTTATATATATACCGGTATATATATATATATATATATATATATATATATATATATATATATATATATATATATATTAGGGTGTCCCAGGCTTGTATTAGTAGAAAATCAAATAATGATATCAAGTCCAGCACATGCTGCTCTGGTTCCTTGTCAAATGAAAGTGATTCCACCAAATTTTCGTGAAAATTGGGCAATATTTAATGGTCACGCAAAACGAACGTTTTGATAGCTCCTCTAAGATTCGACCCATTATCTGCATTCTGATCACTCTATCGTGTTCAGAAGAGCCTAGGTACAGGGAAACGAATGTGAAATATCTGTTATGTTTATTTAGTTATTTATTCCTACTCCAACACCTTCTTCTTGAGTTCCGCCTTCGTTTTTTTAGGGACAGCTTTCGTGTGGAGGCGGGCAAGCTTCAAGAGGAACTGGGTTTGCCGTTCGTCCTTCGTCCGGTTGCCGAGGAAGCGTTGAATGAGGGCTATTCCTCGTTCTGCGAGGTCGTTCGTGACTTTCAGGACACCAGCCCGCTTCTTCGCGCACTTAAAACACGAATCCGTTTTCCATGTTGCAGGACTCAGCTCAAGGAAGGTCGGTTGCTGGCCTCCTAGTAGACTTTTCAAGACCTGCATCGACCGCACTGAGCAGAAGGCAGAAAGCGGCCTGTTGAGATTGATTGGTGTCTTCGACTCGGGGCGCCGTGGATTCTTGGTCGTCGAAGGACGCTTCATCCCCTCTACCATCTCCGCATTCTGCTCCGGGCTGATGCGGTCATCGACGATGGCCAGTCCGATCAGGTTCTCGGAAAGGTACTAGAGATGGCGCCACATGGCATGTTCCGCGACCGGCGCAACCCCATCGTCGCAGATCCTCTTCACGTCAGTGATGAAGTCCAGGTCGTTCTTGGCTGCGTAGGATGGAATCATTGCCTCATTCCAGTATTTCGCCATGTATCCAGTATAGACCATGGTCACAAAGAACGCAACTCGACGGATCCCCGCCAACTTCCGCCTGCTCATATCCAGCTGGTCATGGAAGAGCATGATCTTCATGGCGTAGATGGCCTTGACCATCCCTCTGGCCATGTGGTAAGCACCAGGAGCACGGAAGGATGTAGGGACTCCTCCTCCGAGGTAGGCCACGCTGAGCAGGATGATCTCTTTGTAGTCTTCGCGTGGATGATTCCCACAGTCAAGCAGACGTTTCAAGTGACCGAGCATCTCAAGGCGGTGAGCTTCTTCGTCGGATGACAGAGCGGTCGGTGTCAGGGGCTGTGGTCGGCTCTGGTCAACGATAGGTCAACGATTCTGGAGCCTCTTGAAAAGGGCGATGTTAGGGCCAGATGATGGACCCATGCAAGCCTCGAAGACATCCTTCAGAACAACTTCCAGGATGTGGTGGCGGCATGCCTACCACACCAGGGGCTTCTCCAGTGCACGTTCAATCCTGATACACGCTCCTCGAACCATTCCCGTGTTGGCAGCTGTCGTGTCGAATGCCATTCCAATGATGTTGCCCTCCAAGCTGCTTTCCCGCACCAGCTTCAAGACAGTTTCCGCAACAGCTTATCCTGTCCCGTCTGCAGACACAGGAACACCAGAAGTTCCTCCGTATCCTCCCCAGACACCAAGACAGCCACTCTCTCCTCCAATGACCTTCTGTCCGCTAGACTGGGTAACAACTTGCCGTCCCAATGCAGGAATAAATGTTTTTTGATTTTACATCGATAAATACATACATAGGCATTAGCTACATTATTTATAGTGATGGAAATACAAGGGATACGGCAGGCACACACTTAAAACGACTAAGTTCACACACTAAGATAGTTGTAATATAGATGTAGTGAGAAACAAACCGACACAAAGGACACCACACGCGACAACGACACACGCGACAACTACCTCACTCTCTGACGCCGAGCAGAAAACTGAACGAAATGCGCGACCAGTAAAAGACGAGAGAGGAAGCGGAAAGTTTTCCTGTTTGAACTTGTCACGACAGGGAACAAGGGCAACATGTGCTGGAGTGTGTCCGATACACGTCGGTTTCTTGGGACACCCACTATATATATATATATATATATATATATATAAATATATATATATATATATATATATATATATATAAAATATATAGATATATATATATATACCGGTATATATATATATATATATATATATATATATATATATATATATATATATATATATATATATATACTGTATATACAGTATATACATATATATATATATATATATATATATATATATATATACACACGAGAGAGAGAGAGAGAGAGAGAGAGAGAGAGAGAGAGAGAGTGGGGGAGATGTGTGTGGGTGTGTGGGTGTGTGCGTGGGTTTATTTGGCTATGTGATTAACTCCTTCAGACTCATATGACGCGATCGCGTCATATGGCAGAGTGAACCAAAAACTCATATGACGCTACCGCGTCATATGGACTTATTATATTGCCATAAAATAAGTTTATGACGCTATTGAGCCGGACTTTTGGCTGGTAAGTCCCATAAGTTAGATCTACATGTGGAAATATCTAGCAACCCCCTGGTGTCTCTGTCAGGGCCCCGCGGGTGTAGAAACAGTCAGTCTCTTCTCAGCAGCCAGCCAACTAGGTGGGTGTGCGCGGCCCTTTAACACCTTATTAGCGGGCTAGCGGTTTATTTATATGTACCGCCCAGCGGGGTGTTTTTAGCCAAAATAGGGCTGTTTACGTGATCATTTTCATGCCTAAATAAGACCCAGAGCGTAAAACAAGTATCTATCCCTGAAAGGGAATAAACAGAGCTTTCCAATGACACCTTAACGATCCTTTTATGACGGCCAGTTTTCTTGCAACAACCGCGCAACGCGAGTGCAAAAAGCATGTAATTCGGTACTTTCCCCATACAATTCAGTATGTAGCGAGTGAGAGAGGGAGGGAGGAGGTGGGATTCGTGTCAGTAGGTTCGCCACGGTGGTCTGGAGCAGTCATACGCTCGCTACTCTCCTGCCACCACTTGTCTCTCTCTCTCAGCAACATTACGTGCTGAAATTGCCACACGA
>CM064510.1:34237849-34247849 GCA_032716605.1 Paralithodes platypus | reverse complement strand
TGGGCCCATGAAGGGCCGAGGTGGTAGGCCCAGGGGCAGCAGAGGTCACTTACGTCCTCCAAGCGGACGACATGGTGCTCTCCCATCACGTGCACCTCGACGCCCCCCCCACCGTGTATGCTGAGGATCACGAGTGGACTTCAGACCCGTTCACACCCAACATTGATCCTTTCACTGGAACCCCTGGCTTGCGGGTTCCAGCACCAGTGACACCACTGCAGTACTTCCAGCTCTTCTTTACAAGAGAACTGCTCAGGTTCCTGGTGAGTGAGACCAACTCATATGCCTTATTCGTTGGTTCTCTCTGGACAACATTCAGTGAGGAGGACAGGGCCAAATTCCTTGGCCTGTACTTCCTCATGGGTGTGAATAAACTCCCCACTGTGCGTCACTACTGGGCAAATGACGGAGTCCATGATTACCCAACGTTTCGCAAGACCATGCAGGTCTCCAAGTTCCAAGCCTTGCTGAGCAATTTCCACACATTCAACAGCAAGGCAGTCATCAAGCAGACCAAAGACAGGCTAGTGAAGATCTGCACAGTGATGTGCTACCTGCTTGCTGGCTTCAAGCTTGCCTACGTCCCGGAGAGGAAGGTGTCCATCGACGAAGGCTGCCTTGGGTGGCAGGGTCGCCTTTCATTCAGGTGCTACAACCCGATGAAGCCTAAGAAGTACGCCATCAAGCTGTACATCCTGGCAGAGTCCACAACTGGTTTCGTGTATGACTTTCAAGTCTACACTGGTATTGGTCAAACTCTCCAGAAAACGGTTGAAGGTTTAACGGAGTCCCTGCAAGGCCTGGGTTACATGTTGTTCATGGACAACTTTTACAACTCAGTTGACCTGTGCCAGCACATGCTCACACACCACCAGATCTATGTGTGTGGCACGAGGGGCTCCGAAGCGGTTGCGCGACATTGCCCATGCAGCGACACTGGAAGACGATGCAATAGAGGCAATGAACAACGGCACAAACATAGTCCTGCTTTGGAAAGACAAACGCATTGTCAACATGGTGTCCACCTTCCACGATCAGAGCACCATGCCAAAGCGGTCCTTTGTCAAGAAGAAGGTACAAGGCAGGTGGCAGCGGACTCGGAAGAATATCATGAAACCCGTTGTATTGACGACTACAACCGCCACATGGGTGAGGTGGATCATTTCGATCAGATGATCCAGTACTACCCCATCCAGCGAAGGACGGTCAAATGGACGAAGAAGATCGTATTCTACTTCATCCAAATGGCCCTCTTCAATGCCTTCGTACTCTTCAAGAAGTGCAACCCCCGCAGGAAGATGACTATGCTGGCGTTCCAGGAAAGCGTAGTCCGTTCCTTGTTGTTCTTCGACCCTGCAGAGTGGCCTTTGTCGGGGAGACACATCCGGCGTGCAGAGGATTTGCCGGAAGGTCGGTATGAGCCATGCGGCCGTCTCAGGCGAGGCAGGCGGTGTCGGCAATCCTCCGGAAGCTCAGCTGGGTTGCCCCCACCGGACCACAATCCAGACTCCCCAGCCGCTCCTGCTGATGATCCTGGCACTCCTCCTGGTGCTCCTGCTGCTGGTGGAGGCGTTGGGGGAGCACTCCTTCATGACCCCCCCCCCCCTCACCAGGTCCAGATGCTGCTCCTGCTGCTGTTGCCGTGGGGGGAGCACTCGCTGAGAATGCACCCCAGGCGGTACCAGTATCGGACGATGCTGCTGATGCTGAGGAGCAAGTGGATGTTCTACCACTTGACCCCCCCGCACCAGTAGTACCGGGTGCAGCTGCTGCTACTGGTGGCGCTCTGGAAGCACCCGTCATGGATGCCAACCGGGGTCCACTAGTAATGGACGTCCAAGCTAGGGCTCAGGCACCAAGAGGACGTCGGAGAGGTCCTCTTCGAGGAAAGGGTTCAAAGCCACGTCCTGTTGTACTGGACCATGATCGGTACAACAGGACCTTGGAACACGTTCTCGAGAAGGTCCCTGACGACAAGCGACGGCGGTGCCATCTGTGTTACACGAAGGACCAAACTCGCAAGGACACAAGCTTTCGATGCAAGTCTTGTCTCGTTTGCCTCTGCATCGATGTCACTGATTGCTTCAATCAGTTCCATCGACTCGATGCAGATGTTCTATAGCCAGGATCTTTGCACGATTCATTCATTCATTTATGCATTCTCCTATTCACCTTCATTATTCCTTTCCAATCACTATCACCCATTCATTCATTCAGTCTTTATGCATTCTTCCATTCACCTTCATCACCCTTTCATTCACCTTCATCACCCTTTCATTCATTCATTCAATCATTCAATCATTCATTCATTCATTCAATCATCACTTCAGAGGTTCGGGGCCCACCTTCATTCATCCATCATCATCATAAACAAAAAAATGCACATATTTCTCTGGTTTGACACCTTGTATATATATATATATATATATATATATATATATATATATATATATATGTAGGCTATATATAAATACACACATTCACACATTGTTTTTACCATTATTTTTGTTGACACCTTGTATATATATATATTATATATTATATATATATCTATATATATATATATAATATATATATAATATATATATATATATATGCATTACTTTATTTTATTTACGTGTACAATAGAATTATTTCTGAATTTATTACCTGAAGATAACATGGCTTTCTTGTTTTGTTTTTTCAGTGTCAACCCAGGAGCCATTTCCCTTCTCGTTGGAAAGGGTGGTGGCCCTACCAGGTAAGTAAAATGTACAACCTTCATGACTGACATGCCTTCTATGAACATTATACAATTATTGGCAAGGAAAAATTATATGAAAGTGTTGTATATTGTGGCAAAGATATACAACTATGTAAACATTCTCATATATTTTCATAACAATAACAATGCATGGAAACAATTGCGCATAGCTCGCGAACCAATTACGCTATATTATTTTGGTTTTCACCATTAGAAAGATCACAATTTTCCGATTCCGGTGATATACACAGATATATACGTATCCGAGCAAATAACGCAACGACGAGGTGGTGAACAGCTCGGAACCCGGCTAGCGTCGGCGGAACAGAGACGGGTGAAGCGTAAATATTCGCATTTTGGCTCTTCATTTCAAATATTCATAGCGCAAAAACTATTTGTCGTAGGAACTTCTAGTTTTTTTATACTCATCAGCATTATTTGCCATATTCATACAGCCTAAATTTAAAACCATACACTTCGTAACAACGAAATAAATTGAAAATGTTATAAACCATATCAATCAAAATTATACTTTATTTTCGGTCACTGCTTGAGAACTATTGAAGATAAACAATTTCTGTTTTCAGATTTGGAAAGAGCAGAACAAATACTATTATTTGAGCAATATAAAATATATGGTCATCACTCACAATTTAGAGATAGGACGGTGTTAAGATAATTGCATGGAAAATAATTGTATTCCGGACTCATTTACACTTTCATATTTTGATTTATTTAAAAAACATTTTTTTTATGTAGTATAGTTATTCCTCTTTCCATTGACATATGATACATCACAATAAACAGCATTCTGGTGGATGGAAATAGAGAAATATGTAAGGCTTCGAAAACACTCATGAGCCAAATTCAAGAGTCAAAAGCTATGTCAACCGCATCCTCGGACTTATTTGGAATTAATATGTCTGAAGGAGTTAACAAAGAGTAAGGTATTTGCCAGCGTGACCAAAGCCGCTCCAAGGACTCGTGCCCCCAGGGAGGCCCGGGCAGGGGTTTGTTGTGGCGATTTGGCTCCCGGAAACTGCTACCCACGGTCGGCAGCCGGCTATCCTCCACTGGTCGGCGATCTTGTCCCCGGCCGGGAGGGTAGGCAGCCATCCATGGTCGGCAGCTCCGGGATGTGGTCCCACGGCATAGACGCCGCCACTCCAGGACCATGAGAGGCACTTAATTCCTAGCAGCAGACTTCACGAACCAACACCACCTACTACACTACATGGTAACACACCCACAGACACCAAGACATATCAAAACAACACCCAACACACGGTATCACACACAAATACTCTCTTCTCTCCCTCCCTGCCCACCCCAAACCAGCTTCCAGAAGAACATCCATACACATATCTCTCGCCTTTCCATCCAATCACTCATAGACAACACGCAGCTGCAGGCACGACCTCCCGAAATCCATCCTTCTGAATCCTCCCTTTCTCGCGAGGACAGAGTCCACCTGGCCAGGCTGAGATGCAGACACCATCCAGCTCTTTTGAGCTATCAAAAGAGACTGGATGACTCCGATTTAAAGATTTAATGGGTATTCCAACACTGACGTCACCAATGCCATCAACTACCACCTAGAACAATGGTACAAACAAGACCCCCCTAGCACCAACCCGGCCAATGACATCACATTTTTCTACAGAAACTACATATCTTCCGACCACACAACAGACGAATCCATTATGAAAGAAATAATTCACAAAAACGTCCTCCCCACCAACCCTGACAATAAAATAAAACTCATTATTTACTACAAATCTCCTAAGACCTCCAACCTTGTCCTCCGTAACCGCCCCATTTCCACCAACCAACCGAAAGACGATCATGTGATATACCAGCATATTTGCACCTCTGGGGACTGTGGACCCCTATCCTATGTTGGAATGACACAGACTCGCCTTTCCCGTCGACTAACCCTCCACCCTCAATCTGGCGCTATAAAAGATCACTATCAAGCCCCCCACCATCTTGCCCTAACTCGCGCCGACCTAGACAAACAAACTACCATACTCGACAAAGAATCAGAACCCCAGAAGACTAGCTATTTTAGAAGCTCTATATATCCAAACGCTCAACCCCAGCATCAACAACCAAACACAAGACCTTCAAATTCTTCCTTCAGGCAAGCGCTACAGGCATACTGCCCTCGTTCCTCTCGCCCTGTGCCCCCCTCCCTTACCTTTCCGCGCTCAGCAGACAACTGACAACACCAACCAATCACAGCCACCCACAGCCAACAACCAACCACCGATAAGATTTAGTGCCCGTCTCGCGAATAGACTGCCTTCCACCAATGAACAGCCACCCCACACCCAGTAGCTCCGCCCACCTACCTATTCTTGACCCTCGAATTTTGTATAAATATGTTGCTTTGTCCTTATTCTAATCATTACCTGCCCATTCCCTGAAGATGCAAGATGTTTACTTGTGAAACGTTGGATCCACCATGAATTTTGCTAACCTGTTGTACCTCATCTCTGAACCCCAGAGGAAAATTGTTAGAACTATTGAAAGCTGTAACAATAAATACTGAATGCTGAAACTGCTGTTGCCTTTAACCTCGTCTGTTTAAAAAGAATATAATATATATATAAATAGATATCTATATATATATGTATATAATAAATATACATATATATATATATATATATATATATATATATATATATATATATATATATATATATATATAAATACACACATTCACACATTGTTTTTACCATTATTTTTGTTGACACCTTGTATATATATATATATATAATATATATATATATATGCATTACTTTATTTTATTTACGTGTACAATAGAATTATTTCTGAATTTATTACCTGAAGATAACCTGGCTTTCTTGTTTTGTTTTTTCAGTGTCAACCCAGGAGCCATTTCCCTTCTCGTTGGAAAGGGTGGTGGCCCTACCAGGTAAGTAAAATTTACAACCTTCATGACTGACATGCCTTCTATGAACATTATACAATTATTGGCAAGGAAAAATTATATAAAAGTGTTGTATATTGTGGCAAAGATAGACAACTATGTAAACATTCTCATATATTTTCATAACAATAACAATGCATGGAAACAATTGCGCATAGCTCGCGAACCAATTACGCTATATTATTTTGGTTTTCACCATTAGAAAGAGCACAATTTTCCGATTCCGGTGATATATACAGATATATACGTATCCGAGCAAATAACGCAACGACGAGGTGGTGAACAGCTCGGAACCCGGCTAGCGTCGGCGGAACGGAGACGGGTGAAGCGTAAATATTCGCATTTTGGCTCTTCATTTCAAATATTCATAGCGCAAAAACTATTTGTCGTAGGAACTTCTAGTTTTTTTATACTCATCAGCATTATTTGCCATATTCATACAGCCTATATTTAAAACCATACACTTCGTAACAACGAAATAAATCGAAAATGTTATAAACCATATCAATCAAAATTAAACTTTATTTTCGGTCCCTGCTTGAGAACTATTGAAGATAAACAATTTTTGTTTTCAGATTTGGAAAGAGCAGAACAAATACTATTATTTGAGCAAAATAAAATATATGGTCATCTCTCACAATTTAGAGATAGGGCGGTGTTAAGACAATTGCATGGAAAATAATTGTATTCCGGACTCATTTACACTTTCATATTTTTATTTATTTAAAAAAAAAAATATAATTTCATGTAGTATAGTTATTCCTCTTTCCATTGACATATGATACATCACAATAAACAGCATTCTGGTGAAGTCAAAAGCTATGTCAACCGCATCCTCGGACTTATTTGGAATTAATATGTCTGAAGGAGTTAACAAAGAGTAAGGTATTTGCCAGGCGTGACCAAACCCGCTCCAAGGACTCGTGCCCCCAGGGAGGGCCGGGCAGGGGTTTGTTGTGGCAATTTGGCTCCCGGAAACTGCTACCCACGGTCGGCAGCCGGCTATCCTCCACTGGTCGGCAATATTGTCCCCGGCCGGGAGGGTAGGCAGCCATCCATGGTCGGCAGCTCCGGGATGTGGTCCCACGGCATAGACGCCGCCACTCCAGGACCATGAGAGGCACTTAATTCCTAGCAGCAGACTTCACGAACCAACACCACCTACTACACTACATGGTAACACACCCACAGACACCAAGACATATCAAAACAACACCCAACACACGGTATCACACACAAATACTCTCTTCTCTCCCTCCCTGCCCACCCCAAACCAGCTTCCAGAAGAACATCCATACACATATCTCTCGCCTTTCCATCCAATCACTCATAGACAACACGCAGCTGCAGGCACGACCTCCCGAAATCCATCCTTCTGAATCCTCCCTTTCTCGCGAGGACAGAGTCCACCTGGCCAGGCTGAGATGCAGACACCATCCAGCTCTTTTGAGCTATCAAAAGAGACTGGATGACTCCGTCGTCGACACTTGCCTGTGATGTAACACAGCACCCAATACCATTAAACACATCATAGAAGACTACATGTCACACAATCACATACGCCAACAACACAATCTACACTCCTTGAGAGCTCTGTGAGAAAGCCCGACCGTGGCCATGGCCATTCTTAGGGACTCGGGGATGTTCGGCCAGGCAGCTTAGGGAACGACAACAACCACAATAAAAAAGAGTAAGGTGGCTTAATATAGGATAATGTAGTTCATTGTCATTGTTTGCTGTTTGGTAGAATGTAAGGAAGCTATATGGTAGACTGTGTGTGTCTGTGTTTATTGGTTATTTATGTATAAAGTAACGATCAGATGGTAATGGTAATGTGTGTGTGGTAGTGTCATAGTAACTTGTTACGTTGAACAGTAGGTCGTTAAGGGGGAATGAGCGTACACAATATATTTCCTCAAATATATATATATATATATATATATATACCGGGTATATATATATTGTTTTATAATGTGTTTAGTTTCCTCCCTAGATCTCTATCAAGCTTTAAACAAAACACGAGACCCTCCTTCAAGATTAATTCGTACATTTGTCGATAGAAAAAATGTCCGAGCCGAAGGCCGATTCCTCTTAAATTACAGGCTCGCTATCGCTAGCCAGGAAAATATCGACATCTAAATGACGGGAACAGTCTTAACACCTAACGAGCGGCCTAGGCGGTAATTTATATGTACCGCCCAGCGGGGTGTTTTTACCCTAAATAGGGTTGTTTACATGATCATTGTCATGCCTAAATAAGACCCCGAGCGTAAAACAAGTATCTATCCCTGAAAGGGCATAAACAGAGCTTTCCAATGACACCCCAACCATCCTTGTACGACCGCTAGTTTTCTTGCAACGATCGCGCAACACGAGTGCAAAAACCATGTAATTAGGTACTTTCCCTACATAATTCCCTGTGTAGCGAGTGTGAGGGGGCAAGTAAGGCTGGTTTTCACTTCAGTTGGCCCACCGCGGTGGTCTGCGATGGTCATAGCCTTACTACATTGTACGTCCTGGGATATATAAACACTGGGCTCTTTCTATTGGACTAGGTATGCGGCAACAAGCAACAACGGAAAACGCTAGATCCAACCCTTATCTATAAACCCAGGCAACAAACCACCCTAAACCGTCAAGAGTCCTGCCTGGACAACGAGGTATCCTATGACTCGGTTACAGGGTGCACGCACTATAGACTGCTGATAGTCAAGCAGGCTATTTAAAAGATCACACAATTAAGTTGACTTAAAGCTTCAGGGAAAGGATAGATAACGGAATTAAATTGCAGAAACAATTTAATAACAAACTAGAAGAAAGTACATTTAACGTTACGTTAATTAATACAACTAATCACCCCTGCGTGAAAGAAGGTGAAAGCAAACAGTCCTCAAAACATGGTACAGGTAGACAAGATGCGGGTCTCTAAACTGCATGCGGCTACTGTAGGATCTGATGCTTAGCAAAGAAAGTATGTTACGGATTTAGAGAACTCTTAACTCATAAGCAGGAATAAATACTAGTGATAGGCCATACAGTATATAATGGCATAGGTATAATTAAATAAAGGCAGCAACTCGCAACATAACCACATACAGGTGTGCTTCTCACTCTTAGTCAGGCAAGCCTGCTCGGACAGAGTCACTAAGCCACACCCTGACTCACAATGCTCACAAAAACGGTAAACTGTGGCACAATAACAAGCATACAGAAATAATAAACCCCTAGCTGTTAATCTGCCAGTGGCAGAGGTCTAGCCGGAAGGATATAGGCTTCGGATACCCGGGCTGAGCCACCTGCTCTAGCCTAGGGACGTTCCCAAGTCTGTGCGCCAAATTACTCTAATTGAAAGAGTGCTCTCTTGAGAGACTCAGATCGCAAGTATCTGACTCTCTTCTGGCGACCCTAAAACAAAAGCAAGACGTGCTAGCGCAGTGCTGAGTGGACTAGGCAAGGGCCCTCACACAACACAACACTAGACACACAGGCACACAGGCAAGAAAATGCCCCCAGACTCCCACGGGTATCCTAGTAAAGTCGTGCGGGTCCACAGGACTCGCACCAGCAGACTTTACTTAAAGGATCGCAAGAAGCCTCCCCTCCGGTCTAGCCCCGCTAACCTGACACAAGAACACACTAGCAAGCATGAAACCACCAAATATGAGACAACAAAAAAGCTTCCTAGGTCTCATTAACAATTACATCTCCGCATAAGGCCCAAAATCCTATCTAGTTATCTGAGAGCTCGTCGTTAATACAATAATAGATATAAGGTCTATCAAGGGGATGGGGTAATTAAATAGATTGGTGAAGTAGTGGAAAGAAGGTATACAAAGTAAGAGAGAACGTTTGTAAGTGGGGTTGAGAGGGGTAGATATCAAGGGGGTCCGAAGGGTACGACAGTGAGGTGAGCTCTGAGTCTTGGATCTGTCTGGACCCCGCCCTTGGCATGCAGAATACATCCCAGGCTTGGCAAGACTCAACACAGTTGCCGGGTCAAAATCCTCTACCCCGAGCGTGAGTCGAAACTAAGCCTAACGTTGCAATCAAATGCATGTGGCAGCGCTTCAGGCTCGTCCCAAGCTAAGCAAGCGAAGCAACGTCCCGAAGGTCTCTCTCTCCCGCTCGTCTCTTCCCGCTCTCACTAGACTTACATCTTATATATTATAATGAAACAATCAACTATCGAGAATAAAATATACTAAGATGCGTTGGTTAAGAATAAGGGCAGCTACAAGCTGTGAAACAACATAAGAATATCCCAGACATTAGTTACATTGTCGTAGGATATATACTAAGGG